>LFZN01000079.1:0-130651 GCA_001578235.1 Pseudocercospora eumusae
CCGTAGTAAGCTTAGAAAGGTAATAACTTAGTTATATTAGAGGGCGCGCTATTAGCGGTAAACTTAGTAAGTAGTAGCTACTCCGCCTAGTCGTCTTATTAGTAGTTAACGTATGCCCGTAGGTATACTTCGAGCATACTATTAAACCGTTCCGTTTATCCGTTACTTTCCGGGTATCTTATAGTCGATAGGTTGCGACTAATACCTAACCGCCGGTATAGGTGTTTCTAAAAGTCGGCGGTAAACTGTGATCCTCGGTCGGAGATAATAGATTTAAATAGGCCGTAGAGCTTCTATACGTAGTATAGGTATACGGAGGCTACGGCCTCTACGGTTATCTATCGCATAGGTATAAAGTAACGTATCTTTATTAGGCGGTCTATAATAACTAGGATCGCGCTATAACCGTAGGATAACGGTAGATCGGTAATAAAGTCTATAGATACGTATTACTATCGTTATATAGGTACGGGCAAAGGTCGTAGGAGACCGCGCTTACTATGTCGATCTAGCTTTATCCGTAAGCAAGTATAGTAGTTAGTAACATACCTATTAACGTCCTTTCGTAGGGAAGGCTACTAGTAGCTAGCTAACGTTAAGGCGAAGGTCTTATTACGCCCTAGGTAGCCTATAAGAGCGAGGTTATAGTGCATTCGTATAATCTCGGTACGGAGTATATCGTTAGAGCTTAGTACGTAAAGCTTCTCGCGATAATATATTAGGCCGTCTTCCGTAAGAATATAGTCGGAAGGCGAGAGTCCGAGGTTAAGTAGTAGATCTAGCCGCTAAGATAGATAGTCGCGTACGCTTCGGACGGTCTCGTCGGAGCTATTAGTAGTTCGAATTCTTTCGAAGATCTCTTCTATATTAAGGAGAGTATCCGCGTCGAAGGAGGTAGCGGCTAGCCTTATAATATCTACATCGGCGGAGTAAACACGGGCTTTATAGTATTCGTAAATATTATCTCTAGTCGATAAGCAACCTAGTCGGATGTTATAGGGTTTTAGGACAGTCTACTATCGATACTAGTTACGAGGGTCGTTATAGTTATTACTACGAGGCAGATCGGCTATTCGCCGGGTAAGCGAGTTAGGTTTACTACCTTACCTACTAGGCCTATACGTAATCTCGAAGTTAAAGCGAGATAGGAATTCGGACTAGCGAGTTTATCGACGATTAAGCTATTTAGTTATTATATACTATTCTAGGTTACGGTAATTAGTAATTACTCGAATAGGCTAATCGCACTAGCGGCCTTCTAACTCGGGCCTCTAAGTTTCGAAGGCTTAGACTATAGCGAGGAGCTCCTTGTCGTAGATCTCGTAGTTATACTTAGCTAGCGACATCTTATAGCTAAAGTACGCTACGGGTAGCTATGCTTCTCGTCTTTTATGCTACTAGGATAGTATACTAGCCGTAACGTAGTCGGAAGCATTAGTTTCTACTATAATAGGTAGTAATAGGTTATAGTAGGCGAGAACGGGTATAGTCGTAAAGGCTCGTTTTAGGGACTAAAAGGCATCCTAACATTGCTAAGTCTAGACGAAGGGTATGTCCTTATAAGTAAGAGCTACGATAGGCTAGGCTAGTCTCGAGAAGCCGCGAATGAACCTACGGTAGAAGTTCGTAAACCCTAGGAAGGACTATATATCTTTAACGTTTTCCGGCATAGGCTAGTTAAGAACGGCGTCTACTTTCTCCGGGTCTATTATAATGCCGTCTATAGATACGATAAGCCCGAGGTACTTAACGCTAGTTACCTCGAACTCGCTCTTAGATATATCGGCTTAAAGTCCCGCTTTACCTAAGGCTTCGAGGACCTTGTTAACGTAGACCCTATAGTCCGCTAGGTTTTCGGAATATATAAGTATGTCGTCTAAGTAAGCCGTATAGAACATGTCGAGGTATTCGCTTAGCACGTTATTAATGTATCGCTAGAATACTAATAGGGTACCGCATAGGCCGAAAGGCATAACGTTATATTCGAATAGGCCGTAACGGGTACGGAATGCGGTTTTCTATTCGTTACCCGGGTGCATACGTAGACGGTTAAAAGTACTAATAATATCGATCTTCGTGAAGACGACCGCTTTACTAAGCTTATCGAGTGTCTCCTATAATAAGGGGATTAGATACCTATCCTTTTCCGTAATTGCGTTTAATTTTCGGTAGTCTACGTATAGGCGGAGTCTACCGCCGGGCTTCTTAATAAAGAGGATTAGTAAGGAGTAGGAGGAGGAGGACGGCTTAATAAAGCCCCTAGCGAGGTTCTCCTTAATATAGTCCCGGAGCACTTCTAATTCTTCGTACGATATTAAGTATAGAGGGCCGTGTAACGGATCCCCTATAAGGTTAATCTTATAGTCGGCTCTAGGCCGGTAAGGAGGTAACTCTTTTACGTCCTTCTATAAGAACACGTATAGGTATCTATACTAATGTAGCGGTAGTTTCGTAGTAGGGTCTATTATTTTCTTAGCCGCTATTACTTGTTCGACGTCTTTTAGCGTAGCCGTAAAGAATTAGTAGTTACTACGCTTACACATTATTTTAAAGGTATTAGCGGACACGGAGGTAACGGTGATCGAGCCGATGCTTATAGGTCCTAGTCTACTAGGGGTAGAAGGTCTTAGTAGACGTACTAGCGTAGTGTTCGCTAAGGTACTTAGTAGAGGTAGAATACGAGGTTCGTAAGGTAGCGCGTAGTTACGGCGCGCCGCGTATTATTTCATAGTTACTATAAGATCTTTTTCGTTATTCTCGTCGTTACGGAGGAGCGGTAATATCGGAGCAATAGGTTAGTATAGCGACGGTATAGGATTAGCTAAAGGAGTGTCGGTAACTTGTACGGGAACGTCGTCGACAACTACCTTATTATTTACTAAGCACGTACGGACTAAAGTACCGTACTAGTTATAATGCTCGCGATAGTAGTTAGAACTAAAGAGTAGTATAGCGTATTACTAGTTAATACGGGGGTTATGTCGTTTAAGCCACGGTATACCGAGGATAATAGGATACTATAGGGTAGTAAGGTAGAAGGTAATGTGTTCGACGTGCCCGTTAATATTTAGGGCGGCTTTAACATAATAAGTAACATCGGCCGCAAACTTACCGTTAAAGGCGGTTAGCGTACGAGGGTAGGTAAGAGCTTATAGAGTTAAACCATAGGAATGCGCGTAGAGGTAGTTCATAAAGGAAGAGCTAGTATAACCGTCGTTAATTATCGCTTATAATTAATAAGTTTCATTATCGGGAATAGTACTTAATACTATACATAGTAGAATAAGGTACTCTACGTCGCTATCGGGTATAATGCTATCGTATTTAATGCTATAGGTATTCGTTACTACGAGTATGCTAATTTGTAAGCGAGTATTCCTATAACGATGTAGCTTCTTAGTCTTCTTCTCCTCTATCCTTCTATCTTCTAACTTCTAATCGCGACGTTAATTAGAAGTTAAGCGTTTCCCTACTAGGGAGTTTACTATTAGTCTCTAGTACCTTACGGAGCGTCGGTAGATAAAGTACTAATAGCGGACGCGTTTATTCGTTACTTACGACGCTATAGCTATAGGCACGTCTTCGACGTAGTAATATAGCCGGCTTATCTATAATATAGGCATAGTCCTTATGCTCTACGCTAGTTCTTCTCGTTATTAGTAAGCTTCGGACGAGGGCCGGTCGTGTTAACTTAAGAGAGGTCTATCGCGTCTCCTCCCTAAGTAGTCGTAGCGGTAGGGGTAGAGTTACTACGGGTAAGCGCGACGGAGTTATTACGGTTATTATTACTCTAAGTAGTTACGCTCGTACTACCGTTATTACTAGAGGAAGGGGTAGAGTTAGAACCGTTAGTACTAGTCGAGCCTCCCGAGCGAGGGTTACTACTATACGTAGCGTATAGGCTCTTCGCTATGTAGCCTCTCGTTACTTTGTCGACCTCTACTTAACGATCGCGGATAGCTTAGTTAGCTGTAGTAAGCTTCTATATAAGCCCTACGTAGGTTATTAGCACCGTCTCCTACCTAACCTTATAATCCTTTAGTTTAGTTAACATCTTAGCTAATAGGTTGTCTTTCTTAGACTCCTTATCGTACTTTAAAATAGCTATAATCTTATAGAATTTAGATAGGAAGGCGGTAAATACATCCTTACCCTACTTAAGTTCTATAAGCTCGCGGCGGGTAGTTGCTTTCTTATCGGTATTACTATATGTAACGCGGAGGAAACGATAGAACTTCGGCATAGTATTAACCTCCTCGGCGAAAGTTACTATATTAGTATCTTCGTCTATATCTACTAGGTAGGATAATATTCCTTTAGTATCGCCCTTTAGTAGGCTATAGGCGTGTACTAACTTAGATTCTTCCGTAGGGTAGCGGTCTACGTTTTGTATCTACTTCATAATTAAGGCCTAAATGAAGGGCTTAAGTCCTACACGGTCTCTACCGTACTTATTAATTTCGACCTTATCCGACTTCTACTTGAACTATAGCGCTACGGGCTAGAACTACGGTTATGCCTACTATTAGTTCTACCTAGCTCCTTAACCCTAATTAGGTTAAGTGTCTAGTAACGACGGTAGAGGTAGGTTCCCCTTCGGCGAAGGTAGAGGTAGTAGAAAAGGTATCTTAGGCTTCTTACTATTAACTTTAAGCGCGGCGTTCGTAGCGAGGAGTACATCGTAGGCCGCTTATAGCTTAGAATTGTCGTTCATTAACGTAGTAATCCTATCTTCTCGAACCTTAACTTCCTATTACTCGTTATCGTATAGTTCTTATACCTAATTTATAGCCTCTTACATATTGTCGTATTTAGTCTTAGCTTCGTCTATAATCCGTAGAGCCTAGATAAGGAGGCCTTTATATTCTAGAAGTCTCGCGTATATTTAGCGGGATAAAGACTCCGGATCTAAGTAGCCCTTCTTAGTAAGAATAGGCACGAGTTCTTCGTAGGAGGGTATCTTCAGGTAGGGCTAGTTGTTATACGTAAAAGCGGTCTAGTTAGTAGAACCGCGACCGAACCGCTCGGCGTCCGTAGAGTCTATAGCGCTCGCTCGCTAGTAGAACGGCTTACTTTAGTAGGTCGTGCAGTAAATTAGGCGATGGATCGGTGTAAGGGATAGTAGCGTAGGCGTTACTAACCCTATCTAGTATATAGTACTATAGTGTAGAATATAGTACGGCGGTAATAGTAGTAGTAAGAGCTATAACGTAGTTATAGCGAGAGGACGATCAACTCTTCTATTAAGATATCGAAGTAGTAGGCAACTATCTAGGTTAAAGAGTTAATAGAGAGAAGAAGTCTCTCTCGAAGAGTTACAAACGAGGTATATTAACTAGTAGTATACCTTAGGCATCCATAGTCATGTGCAAGTTAGACATAGCCGGATTCAGCCTGCAAGCCGAGATCGTAACACGATAATAGGTAAGTAATAATAGGTAAGTAATAATAGGTAGGTAACCGAAGTAAGCGAACAAGTAAGCGAATAAGTAAGCGAATAATCCGCGAATAAGTAAGCGAATAATTAGACTACTTTAGGTAAATAGCGCGAATAGTAATAGGTAGGTGCAATTAGCGAATAAGTAAGCGAATAATTAGACTACTTTAGGTAAATAGCGCGAATAGTAATAGGTAGGTGTAATTAGCGAATAATTAAACTACTTTAGGTAAGCCTTTAGGACAATAGCCTACTACGTGTAAGCTTTTACGACAATAGTAGTAGCTAATAATAGGTAGGTAAGGGGATAAGTAAGCGAATAAGGCGGCGAATTAGGCACGAACATAGTACGGCTAGCTCCGTAGAGCCTTATCGATATTAAAGTTTATAAATAATAAGTAGTAGACTTTACCCTCGGCGGCGATAGTAAGGTTAAATACTAACTAATTTATATACTAAGTAGCTTAAATTACTCGTATTAATCGTCTTATAGAGCTCGTAAAATGTTATCTTATTTAGTCTATATAGTATTATGCTATTACGCCGTAAAGTTAATAGTTAAACTCGGCTTCCCCGGCCTTTAACGAGGCGCCGAGATTACCTATAGCGTAGCGAATAGTACGACGAATATACCGCGAGTACTAAGAAGCTAATTAAGGTTCTAAGTATAAGAAATATAAGAAGGATAAAGGTAGTAATAATAAGTTCATTAATAAAGGTTCTACGATTAAGTAAATTTACTACTAGCGCTACGCTTCCTCTTTCCCTACGTTCGTAGTTTATTCGTAGGTTTGTTCGTAGGTATAGCCTTCCCCGTCTTCGTCCTTCTAAGTATTATCGACGCTATCGCTTCCGTATCTAGCTCTAGCTCCTCCTCTAGCTCCGCCGCCTCTAGCCCCGCCGCCTCTAGCTCCGCCGCCTCTAGCTTAGGCGACTACTATATTCGCTACTTACTCGTAGGGGTAGTCGTAGCTTACGATATAGAATTATCTAGCTCTATACTCTATGCGACTATACTATTCGTATCTAATGTATCTCCTGTTAAATTAAATATAGTAGGGACCGTATACGGATCGATAGTACGAGACTTCTACGTACTAACCTTAATTAGACGCTACTTTAGCGGCACATTAGGCTCCTATTTAATAATCGTAGGGGAACTCGTAGTCGTAATATCGTTCGTGTCGTTGTTCGTCGATATAAAGAGATCGTCGTTATCTAACGCTAACGCTAGCGCTAGCGGAGTAGCTCGGGTTCTCGTTGCTATTAGTATTACTATGTAAGGCGCTAATATATACTTCCTCTCGTTAGTCCTTAACCTACTATTTATTTAGAATATAGTAATTACGAAATAATACCGAGGAGACTACCCCTTTACCGTAGTCTTATTAAATAGTACTAGCTTATCTACTAATGCGTTCTCTAGGGTTACCTTTAGACTAATTAAGAAGGGGCTAAAGTCTCTAGTCTCGTAGAAGTTGTTATAGTATCTAGCAATTAACTAGTAATCGTAGTACTCTTAGATAGACTTTAGATCGAATTAATTTAGTAGGCGATCTAGTAGGAAATCTAGAAGATTTAAACCGCGGTTTGTAAACTTAGCCTTAGACTAACCGTCTACTATAGCCGGTACGTAGAGGCATAGCTCTTAGTATTCGCGCTACCCGCTACGCTCTACCTTCACATATTAGGTATATACCTTAGTATCGTATTAGATCGTAAGTCTAGTAGTCGTCGCGGCAATCTTCTTAGTTCTTAGTAAATTTGTAGACCTTAATAGGGCTAATAATAGCTAGCGTAAGAGCCGTCTACCGCCTATAGAATAGGTACTATATATAGGCCCTTTACGATAGCCTTTTACCTTATTTATAATCGAAGAGAAGTCGCCGGTATAGTCGTTCGTACTATCGTTCGTAGAGAAATTAAGCCTAGACGCTAGATTAAATAGTGTATACCTACGCGGTCTATTACTCGATAGGGCATTCGTTATAGCGTTCGTTATAGCGTTTGGCTACCTAGATATAGTCGAAGACTCGCGCTACCTAGGCATAGTCGAAGACTCGCGCTTAAAGGGTCCTTAAGGCGGGTTAGGGTTACGTATACCGTACTCGCCGTAGAATATATATAAGGTAAGCATTATAGCATAGTTAAAACCTTTCTTCGGATAGAACTCTATCTAGGTGCTATTAGACATATTAATAATAGCGTGTTCGTATTATGTTCGTATAGGTATTCGCGAGATTTAACCTTCTTTATATAGTAGAAATAGATAGTACTACCTTATAATTAGACCTACTACTACTATACTCGTAGAAGTGCGTCTCCTAACCTCTAGACTTTAAGAAGTAGGAATCTCTTTACGCCGTACGAGAGCCGCTCTAATTAGTAGTATAGTATTTATATAGCGTTCGCGCCGGCGTTCGCGCTAGCGTTCGCTAGAAGCCTAGAAGGTAGACGCCTCGATAGGATATAGTAGATAGCAAGATATAGCGCCTTTATTAGTAGTACCCTTTAGTATTCACGCATAGGAAGGCTATTATAGTAGGAGAAAGTTCTTCGCCCTATAGGCCTATCGGAGAACCGCTCTAATTAGTAGTATAGTATTCGTATAGCGTTCGCGCCGGCGTTCGGGCTAAAGTAAATAGTAAGATATCTATAGCTGTCTTAAGTCTTAAGTCTTAACCGTAGTAGAAGCTATAGTAGATAGTAAGACATAGCGCCTTTAGTACCTTCACGCATCGGTAGGAGAAAGTTCTTTACCCTATAGGCCTATAGGAGAGCCGCTCTAATTAGCGGTATAGTGTTTATGTAGCGTTCGCGCCGGCGTTCGGGCTAAAGTAAATAGTAAGACATCTATAGCTATCTTAAGTCTTAAGTCTTAACCGTAGTAGAAGCTATAGTAGATAGTAAGATATAGCGCCTTTAGTACCTTTACGCATCGGTAGGAGAAAGTTCTTTACCCTATAGGCCTATAGGAGAGCCGCTCTAATTAGCGGTATAGTATTTATATAGCGTTCGCGCCGGCGTTCGGGCTATAGTAGATAGTAAGACATCTACAGCTCTACCTCGAATGTAATTAGGCTCGTAACGATCCTTTAAGTACCTTTTAGGCTTCTACCTTCTAATTAGTAGTATAGCGTTTATATAGCGTTCGCGCCGGCGTTCGGGCTAAAGTAGATAGTAAGATATCTATAGCGCTACCTCTAATAATTAGGCTTATAACGATCCTTTAAGCACCTTTAGGCTTCTAGGCTTCTACCTTCTAATTAGTAGTATAGTATTTATATAGCGTTCGCGCCGGCGTTCGTACTATAGTAGATATAATCTATAGGTCTACTTCTCTAGGCTCTCCGGTCTACCCCTTTTACCCCTTCTACCCGCTTCTACCCCTTCTACCCGCTTCTACCCCGTCTACCCGCTTCTACCCTATCTACCTACCTTCTATAATCGTATATTTAGTCGCTCTAATTAGTAGTATAGTATTTATATAGCGTTCGCGCGGGCGTTCGGACTATAGTACATAGTAAGACATCTACTACCGCTAGAGGTACGCCGTTCGCGGCTTATTCGCGATACTATTCGTAGTAATATCGGTAGAGGAAGTAGCGCTAAGATTAGTGCGGCACTAGCCGGACTAGGGCTAATAAGGTCGACTTTAGCTTCTTTAGTAGATTAATACGATAACGAGGGCTAATTAGAAGACCTACCGAATAAGGCCGCGATTACGCTACGAACAACTAGGAAAACTTATCTTTCTCGTTTAAACTTTATCGGCTACCTCTCGTCGTTATAAAACTATCGTTTACCTACCGCCCTACCTACCGCCCTACCTACCGCCCTACCTACCGCCCTACCTACCCTTCGCCGCTATGTTAGACTAAACGACTAGGCGTCCCCGGTTACTAGATAAATACCGAGTAACTATTAAGATGCTTATATACTCTAGAGCTATATACGCTAGTATTATTAGTACGCTCGCTAAGACCTATAGTATTATTATTAGCGAGAAGACTCTCCGCCGCCGTATTATCGATTAGGGTCTACTACGGCGGGTAATACGCCTACCTATAGAAGATACGCCCCTTCTACGCTAACGTATTACGTACGCCTTCTATTTCCTACGCCTTATAGATAAGGATATAGCTAATATACTTAACTATAACGGATATAACATTAGCGCCCGCCGCATCGCTATAATCCGTAAGGTAATAGGCCTTTATAAGAGGGTAAAGGCCTACGAAAGAGAGTAGGCTAAGTAATATATCCTTAAGATATTACGGGAGGAGTTAGATAGCGGCCGCATAACGTATTATAGGCGAAGGCTATTATATATTAATATGCGGAAGAAGTATAACATTATTAGCCGCGATAGGCTATACGAGGTATTAATCGATTTAAACCTAGGGGTAGTTAAGATAAGGGTACTTCGGTAGTAATAGTATTACCTACTAGGGGTAATACGAGCGGATAGGCTAGGGCATACCTATTCTATAGATGTATACTATAAGATAGAGCATTAGGGTTTCTAGGTATATGCCTATATCGACGTCTTTTCGAGATACATTATATAGTTCTATATTAGAGTATCTAGCCGCTCCTAAGTATCCGTTTAGGCCTAATATATAGAAAATATCTTCTATAGTAGTACGATATACGTAAGATTAATACTACGAATAAGCTACGAACGCTATACTAACGTATATAGCCTAAGGATTATTTAGACCGACCGTAGTAAAGAGACTCGGTATATAGTAGATGCCTATTTAACCTTACGTAGGTAGATATATACCGGCCTAGAGGTACGTACGCCTTCGTACGAACGACTATACGAACGTACGGCTAATAGACGCTAAATAGCCGCTTACCTAGGACGAGTACTTTCGTTACGGTACGAGTAAGATGAATTAACGTATCGAGACCTAGTAGAAGTAGTTATTTACATGTACTAGTAGCTAGCGCTAGTATTTTAAAGAGCTTAGCGTAGACGTAGATTATATAAAGGGACGGTATATATTTTACGAACGACCGCACGAACGAACGAACGAACGCTAATATACCGAAGGAAGAGTAATCGGATTACTATACTATTCGTCTATATGCCGATCTTGCGGAAGGAGATTATAAACTTTATCTATACATAGAACTTCTACCGCATCCGGAAGTNACATGTACTAGTAGCTAGCGCTAGTATTTTAAAGAGCTTAGCGTAGACGTAGATTATATAAAGGGACGGTATATATTTTACGAACGACCGCACGAACGAACGAACGAACGCTAATATACCGAAGGAAGAGTAATCGGATTACTATACTATTCGTCTATATGCCGATCTTACGGAAGGAGATTATAGACTTTATCTATACATAGAACTTCTACTGCATCCGGAAGTAGAAGAATAGGCCCTATACTATCGGTAGCATTCCTTTTATACTATATAACTATCTATAGAGGTCTAGGTTTAAATAGCGAGGTATTACTTACCTATAGGAGCTTATAACTCTAATATAGCGTAACTACGAGGGCTTCGACCTTAAGGAATACCTACTATAGGAGACTCTTAACTAGTACTATTAAACCTATCTACCCTAGATCGAGTAGTTCTATAATAACGAGTACTCTAATAACAACGGCATACCTATACCTAGTAATATGCTTAATAAGAACGACGAAAGAGTCTACCTATAGGTATATCGTAAGCTACGTAATGTAATAAGGGCTTATTTCCTTATATATAGCGAGGATAGCCTATAGGAAATAGTAAAGCTATTAGTAGGTAGGAACTAGCGGCTAAATCTAGTAAACGAATACCTCCGCGAATAGGCTAGTAAGCCTAAGTTTAAAGAATTAGACTACGAAGAATAAGAAGTAGTATAGTAGTTAGTTTATTCGTAGTACGTTCGTAGTACTATTCCGAATCGCCGACTTTCTAGCTATCTACTTCTTATACTTTATTATTAAATCTTAAGAGCATATAGTCTAAAGTATTCGTAGAAGTATTCGTAGAAGTATTCGTAGAAGTATTCGTAGGTTATTCGTAGAAGTATTCGTAGAAGTTTTCGTAGGTTATTCGTAGGTTATTCGTAGGAGTATTCGTAGGTTATTCGTAGAAGTTTTCGTAGGTTATTCGTAGGTTGTTCGTAGAAGTTTTCGTAGGTTATTCGTAGAAGTTTTCGTAGGTTATTCGTAGGTTATTCGTAGAAGTATTCGTAGAAGTATTCGTAGAAGTATTCGTAGGTTATTCGTAGGTTATTCGTAGAAGTATTCGTAGGTTATTCGTAGAAGTTTTCGTAGGTTATTCGTAGGTTATTCGTAGAAGTATTCGTAGGTTATTCGTAGAAGTATTCGTAGAAGTGTTCGTAGAAGTATTCGTAGCTACCTTCCCTTACTATAGCTACGATAGTAGATTAGAGTACGATAGACCTATTCGTACGTCGTTCGTAGTACTATTCGTATACGTCCTTCTTAATATTAAAAGGTAGGTATCTTCGCTTATTTATAGTAAATTCGCTAGCTTATTTATAGGTTATTCGTTATGTTAGTTTATAGGTAGGCTATTAAGATAATATTTTTAGGGACTCGTACGCCCGTTCGTAGGCTATTCGTAAAGATATTCGTACATATTATTCCTTAGGGCATAAGCCGCGTAATATATAGAAAATATTCGATACATCTTAAGTATTATGCGAACAAAGGCGCGAATATGCTACGAGTAGACGGCTAATAAGAGGTTTAGAATTTTGGGGTTTGAGTTTTGACCGCTAGTAGGTCTAGAGCTCCCTACCACGGCATCTCGTCCAGCCATCCGGGAGTCTTGTCCAAGCCTCAGATACAGTGCCATCGCCAGTACAACTCGTGTCGTTCGCCTAGTCCACGACCAGCAGCATTGCCACGCGTAAAGCTGTGACTTGTCATCTTTCTGTCCGATGACAGTGGCCCCGAAAGGCATGAGAGACAATGATGGCCGCAGCATCCGAAGTGGGGTATACAGTTCTATAAGGCATAGGTGGGTACGTACAATGGGCCAAGTCAAACCAAGGCATCTCTTTGTGCAGTCTCACTCTTGTGCTCAACCTTACCTTCACAGCCAACATTCGTAGAATTTGAGAGGTGTCAGACAAGATGTCGCAAAAGGTGACCCTCGCGGTATCGCAATCTCGCACCCTTTCGACCCTCCAACAGACGCTCGACTCTCTCGCGAAAACAACGCAGCTCGCAGCTTCGAAGAATGTAGACCTTATCCTCTTTCCCGAAGCGTTTCTTGGCGGCTATCCACGAACCTGTGCTTTCGGCGCGACCATAGGCTCTCGAACCGACGCAGGCCGAGAGCAGTACCTTCAGTACTTCAAATCCTGTGTAGACCTGGGAGACACACCTCTTGGAGCAGGAGATGATTGGATTGAGAGAAGGCTACCAGTCGCGAAAGGTGAAAAGTATCGAGGAGATGGCACTAGGGAATATCTTGAAAAGGTAGCAAGCGAGACTGGAGTATTTGTGGTGACAGGCGTGGTAGAGAAGAGTGGAGGCACTCTATACTGTGCTGTTGTTTACGTTGATCCACAACGAGGTGTTATTGGGAAGAGACGGAAGGTCATGCCAACTGGAAGTGAGAGGCTCGTATGGGGTCAAGGCTCGCCGAGCACATTGAAGGCAGTCACGACCAAGATTCGAGGAGTGAAGATTACAATGGCGGCGGCGATATGCTGGGAGAATATGATGCCTTTGCTCCGCTATAGCATCTACTCGCAGAACGTGAATTTGTGGTTGGCACCTGTAAGTCTGATGGGTTCAAGACCAGACATGCACCATGGCCAAGACACTTGCTAACCTCGTACGCTTCGGTTCTTGTAGACGGCTGATGCAAGAGATACTTGGCTGCCTTTGATGAGGACTGTGGGCAACGAGGGCAGGTGCTTTGTGCTGAGTGCCATTTCATGCCAAAGGAAGAGCAGCTTACCAAGTTGGGTGACTGGAACCTCGACAAGCTCGGCCGACTCACCTCTGGTCAACGGGTCTCTGTCGCCAGCAAGAGGAAGGAGGAGGTCAACGTTCACGACGCCAGATCAGAGACATGAACTTGTCTTGCCCACCACGGATGAAGATGCCGACCCGTCCTCGGTGCCTGCTCCAGTGTCTGCCATAAAGACGGAAAGCGTAGTAGTCAACGGAACACATTCTGAGTCCAAGGATGACTTCGCCTGTCGTGGCGGCTCGTGTATCATAGGACCGATGGGCCAGGTCTTGAAAGAGCCTCTTTGGGAAGTTGAGGACGGCGGGCTACTCATTCAAGAAGTGGACTTCGAGGACTGTGAGCGCGGTAGACTGGATCTGGATGTTGCTGGAAGCTATTCGAGAAATGATGCGTTTCATTTGACAGTAGACGGCCTCGATCTATACCCGCCGCCGTAGAATACCCAAGAAATGCTGAGACTGAATTCTCCTCTTCCACCGCCATCTCTCCCTGCTCGTCCACGATACAAAGCGACCGAATCGGCATCTTGTCGCTGCGCCTCGCGAACGAGTACAGGCTCATCCTGATCGATCATTCTGAGCCATCTGCAACAGATTTAGCCCGCTCTTCCTGCTGCGCTTTGCCTGAAAGCACCTTCCTCATCCGGATGGTTATATTTTCCTTCAGCCACATGACATCCGCTCGCGTAAGCTCTGCTCGCGGGATCTTCTTGCTGTTCCCATCTCTCTGAATGATAGTGAGTACATCCGTGGCAACACCACAAAGATTGCCAAGGATTCCGTCCTTCGTCCAAGTCCGCACCAATGTTAAAGCGTTCTTCTCGTACTCATCTTCGGAGACATTCGTATCACTGATCATGCGTCGATTCAGGACCGACACCTTTGGCACGCCGTCCTCGCCCTTTCCTCTCATCCAAGCGCTGTCAGCTGTACAGAGCAAATCTTTCCCCAGCTCGATTCGGCTGCCATCTGGCCGAACGAGATGCACCTTCAGCTTCGATACCCCCGCAAAAGCGGCAAGAATTTTGTCTTTGCCCCATTCACGGAGGTCGTCCTGGGGTACCTCTGGTTCAGATTGCTCTTGAGTCTGGCCATCAAAGAAGAGCTTCTTGTCTGCGGCGGGAAGATTTTGCTTGAGCCAAGTGATGTCGTCATTCGTCAGATGCTCCCGTGCGAGCTCCAGCCTGTTGCCATTCTTCTCAACGACCAGGTAAATCTTGTCGTGCGAGACTTTTTCAAGTTCTCCTCTAACTTGCTGGACTGTCCATTCTCTCGTTGGCGTGCCGTATCGTCCGTACAGCTCGAACCATCTCGTCATTCCTTCGACGCCACGACGGCTTGCTTCAGCAGCATCTTGGAGGGGTACAACAGCGACATTGTCGAGCATACATCCGATTTCTTGCACTGGCTTATTCAGCTTGCGTGCGATGTCAGTCAAGTCCACGGTCTCTAACCACTTTCCAAACTCCTGATACTCCCATGGTGTCCATTTCTGCCAGCAAGGAGGCTTCAGACAAAACTTCCGCGGGTTGCGGTACTCGACCCCGAGATCTGCGGAGGTCAATGGGACATAGCGGTCGGCCAGCTCTGGTAGGTCGCGCAATGGAGTGTCTTTTGGTAAGGTTTTAGGATCGCAGGTGGCGAGATGAACCGCGCGGGCAAGAGAGTCCTGCTCTCGTTGTGTATTGATGGGTGGTGCGATGGGTGTTGGCGTCAGGGAAGCTGGTCGTGTTTCGGATCGGTCCAGTGTCGCTTTTGTTGGCATTTGGATACGTGCCGGTGGTGGTGTGACTGCGGCGGCTTCGATGGTCTCTCTCATGTCGGTCTGGGTAAGCGGCGTTGGATCATCACTAAGATCCATGGCGGACCCGTAGACGCTCATGTTGCGGGTAGCAGTCAAGTGTTGCAAGATGTCCAAGCCGAAAGTTGTTTGTAGTCACAATCTTTTTGTTTCGATAACTGAGAAATAGGGAAGATAAAACAGAGCCAAGGTGGCTGGCAACAATAGAAGCATTGATAAAGTGAAGCAAAACTTACCGCCAGCGCACGGCCAACGTCGCAGCAGCAGCAGAAGCACCCTCACATGCATGCCTCGCGATGCGTGGAGCTCCAATGCCAATAACTCTCAGTCATCGTTCGCTTCGCTCTTGACGATTCCCACCTTCATCAGAGGCGACGTCTTTCCCTGGATGTCAAACGGCGATGCTTCTCATCTGGGACGGAGAGTGTTCCTCTCGAGGTCCTGCTTCGCGAGATCTGAAGTAAGCGACAGCAGTGTGGTCCGACCGCTGAGAAATGTCAGCCTAAGCATTCTACCAACAATACAGCTCGACGCCTTTCATGCCTGCATCGGAAGGCGACCTTCTTGCATAATTCATCATAGTTTCTTGTGGTGGTAACGATCTGGTCTGATCCTACCTACCTACCTACGCCTTGCTCGAAAGCCATACAAATGCCAAGTTCCTTCAAATGGTATCCAAGACTCCGCCCACCGTACACTGCCGCAATGAGATGCGCGTAACGCAGATCTACTCTTCATACTGGCCTCCAGGGATCATTTCACGCCCTTTCTCTAGCACACCCTTTAGGTACTCGTACACGGCGAACGTGACAGCTTGACCAGGAGCCACACGCGCCACTCGTGGTGTGATACCCATCCAGAATGCTCGGGGGCCTTCTTGCTTGAACATCTGCGATCCAATGTTCACAATGCGGCCCATTGCAGTTTGACCAGGCTCAGCAGGTGTTCTTTGTAGGCGGGTCTTGATCGTGTCGATCGGGGCATTGCAAAATGGTCCTACGGCACCGGAGATAAGTCCTATACCCGCTGTCGTGTAACCTGGCAGCGGCTTTGTGGGATCCTCGCTCCTCTGCTGGAGAATCTCCTTCAATTCTGTGTATGCTGTGAAATTTGCCGCTTGATTGGTGCCTTGTCTCAATGCTGTGAGCGAGACACCGCGATAGAGAGCGCCGAAACCTTCCTCCCTAATCACAGTGTAGCAAGCGTGGGCAGCATTGCGATATTTTGGAACGTCAAGAGGATCCGCCATACTGTGATGTTGTGCCTGTAGTCGAATCTTTACGACCTCCATAGGACATACCACAGCCACAGCTTCTGTTATACCAGCTGCCAGACCGGCGAGGAAGTTGCTACTACCACGAATTCTGCCGTCCTTATCCGCCAATAGCTGCTTGTACCATTCGTAGCTGGTAAACCTGATGGCCATCTTGGGCACGATACCCGTCAAGACAGCACCGAGACCTTTGTACAAGCCCAGAGGCGTTTCCTTCCTTGCAATTTCCATACCAGTCTTGATGAAACCTCGTCTCTTCTGACCAGTTCCACGTTGTCGGCGTGACAACTGCATACGAACTTTAATTGTGTCAAGGGGGTGGCAGACGAGTGCTTCCATCATTCCAGCTCCACCACCGGCTAGTCACAATGAGCTTCCTGCTGGGCGATCGAGCTTGTCAATGCTTACCGATGAGATTAGTGGCCGCAGAGGCTGGCTTCTTGCCTCCTGGGCCTGCGGTGCTTTTTGCCGACATATTGCGAAAACAATCTTGCTTAAGCTACCATGCAAAAGAGCTTGAGAAGCTCGTCGATTGCTTAGAAGCGATCTCAGATTGGATTAACTAGACGTCTTGGAACCGACCACGACAGATGCAGCTCGAGGGAATACCAGGAATTATCAAGGTTACAAAAGAGGGACTGAGCAAGATCAAAAGCTCAAAATTGTTGATCAAGCGTTCGACAGTGACCGAGGCTCACATTACGTAGCGTAACAAGCCGAGCAAGTCTGATGTGAAGAGGCTGGTCGCGATCGCGCGGGACCAGTCAAGCCAGTCCTGTTCCTGGGCGAGCGGAGAGAGTACCTCGGGCATTCACGGACGTCCCACGGCAGGCTTTCCGAAGTATTTTTGACCTAAGCACATGCTAGAGCGGCTTCGCTCAGAATCCGAGGCTTCTTGCAGGTCATCTTGACTGACTGTTGGTTGTGTTTCGTTGTGCGAAAGTGATATTATCGCTTTCTTCATGTGAATAGAACGGGGTTCTGTGGTTGATGCGGGGCGACCGATGATCGGAACAAAGAGCCTCAGTCGCACGTGGTCGTGCTTCAACGCAGCAAAGATTGATTGTATAGACCAGGCCCGAGCTATGTGCGCTGGTACAGCTGGAAATCGAGCGTCACTTCTTCGTCTCCCACTGATTGAGACTGCGGACCTTCCTCCATGTCTTCGCCTACGAAATCGACCAATGCGGCATGGTCCGCTCGTTGCCATGCAGAAGCCTTGGACGCTGCATCACCCAGAGTCGTAGGAAGGAAGGTGTCACACTCATATTCTTTGCCAATGCGAGTGAGAAGAATGCGATTGGTCTGTGGTAACTCCAGTGCTGACTTGTAGATGCTTGACCCGCCGATGATGAAGACCCTTCCTGCTGGCAAAGCTTTGCCATCTCTGATCGACATCTCAAGCGACCTCAAGCCGGACAAGATGTCAGAAGCAACCACTACGTCGTCTGACACTCCCTCTAGCTGCGAGCGGCTCTGTGAACTGATGACAATGTTCGTACGATCCGCTAAAGGCCGTCGTTTCGGAGGGATGCTCTCCCACGTCTTGCGGCCCATGATCACCACGTTTCGGCTCGCACCTGATAGTATGCTCTCCTTCAGAGCATCTGATTGTGCAGAGCCAGCAGCGCTTGGAACTGGTACACGCTTCGTAATGCGAGCAAAGAATGCCATGTCTTTTTTCAGCATCGGCCAAGGCAACCCATTGTTCTTGCCAATGCCATTCTTAGCTGTTGCTGCAACAATGATCGTGAGAGGCAGCTGTGTGAGAGACATCTCGGCCATGTTGAGATGTGCTGTGCTGAGAGAGCAGAAGGGCAAAACCAGCTCCACTGCTTGCAAGCAATTCCAAGTCGCGTCGTCCCATTGTGGCTAGCGTGTCACGCGCGATCACGATTGTTCCTGCCTGAATTCAAATGGGTGCCTGGCGCAAAAAGTGGTCCGCAAAGTGGTCGTTCTATAATCATCTTGACCTTCTTCTTTCCGTTTATGAATTACCCCAACCCAGAGCATGGTCACTGATGTCCTTGAGTTTGCCCATATTTTCTCTCGCTGTGTCTCCCCTGGAGCAGGATGATATGGCGATCATCTCGAACGGATAAAAAATGGCAAGGTTTTGCGTTGAGACTGCATTCGGTCTCGAATCAGGACGGGGCCAGCGACTTGTTGTCGGCTGCAATGAAGGTAGCGAGGCGTCATGCTCTCTATGCCGCCCGCTTCGGCCTACGGATAGACGGTGGCCATTGTGATGTGCCGCAGACCTCGCCGGGTTGCACAGGGCGCCCTCACACATGGACCTCTGACCCACACTATGTGGCCCTGCAGCCTGCAGCTCAAGTTGACAGGCACCAGGATGCTGCACTACACGAAGCGAACAACGAGGCCGAGTGACCGCCAACAATAGAGTGGCATAGAATTGGCTCAAGACTCGGTTGGATGCTTACAGATGTCAGAGCCCATATGGACTGCTGTATGTGCAGTGCGTGTGAAACTCCAGCAACGAGAAGCAGAATATGACGAGAACAATGCCATTGAGGCAAGGTGGACACCACGAAAACAAGCAAGAACCTGACGAATAGAGAGAGGCGTATCGAAGCCTGATGGTTACATGTGGAGGCTGACTGATGCCAAAATAGTAGGACTGCCCTGAGTCTGTCGAGAAGAATACGTTGCACTCAACCTGTCACCTGCTTGCATCCGTTCAGTGCTACTCGCAACCTGGACGAGTCTGCCTGCGACTTGACGCAGCTCAGCCTGCTAGCTTTCTCCTGGACAGGCTCGCTAAGCCGTGGGTCACAATGCCATGCAGAGAACGTGGTATGTTGCACGGATACCTGCATGAAGGAAACGCGGAGTCGACCGGAAGAATGCTGGCTCGGACGTGTTGCCTGAATAATAAGGTATATATTGATATGGGCCCAGAATGCTGTGCCCACCGCGCGAACGGATGCTTCGAATAAAGTAGATCTGGCGCCATTGGCACACGTGGCCAGACACCTCACAGTCGGGATCTCTTTTGTAATGAAGGAGCCGCTTGTGCGACGCATCATGAGCGATGATGGCGCAAAACACCCAGCTCACGGCATGAAGTATTTGCGCGCCACAATGGCGAAGACATTTCTTGCTGCATATCTTGCTCTTGCGATGCGGGCTGCCATACGGCAGGATTATGGATCGAAGCAGGCGGCAAAACGCGAGTTTCGAAGATGTAGCGATAAGTCGAAGCCCGATTCTAGATCTTCGCAGGACAGAAAGGCTTCATGATCTCCAGAGTACCGTGGTTGGCATCCAAATGAACCTGGTAAAGCAGTGTGATATCTCGGGATGTCGCGTGGCAGCCATGTGGGCAGTCTCACAGCGACATCACGCAAGGTGACTCCAACTGAAATGCAATGAAAATCATTGACTGCATCCTTGCCGTCTGGCGATGACCATATGCGTTTCGGCTGGGCAATCGGAAGCAGGACGGACAAGCTATGAGTGTGCAGCGGAAGCGAGACGGGACAGTAGTGTGATACGGCAGACCTCACAAGTGCTCTTCTGAGGTGTGTTGGGGAAGGATGGACAACCCTGAGCTATCCCTGCTAATGTCCAGCTCGACTGCGGTCGCTTGAAGTTGCAGCTGATGGCGTCCAGACGAAGATTTGATAAGGAGAAGGGCTTGTTATTTCTGCAATCGTTAGGCAACAAAGTCATTTTCGAGGAGCAAGACATTGTTGTAGAAGAGCGGTGACGAAGAGCAGCTCTGTTCCGAGTATTGAGGCTCAGTGTTCATGTCGAAGGAGTAGCGTTGTACTTTGTACCCTGTGCCGCGACACAAAGCATCGACAGAGTGTTGCTAGGCTTCCTGCTCACAAGCAATTCATTTAATTCGTGGTCACTGATGCGAGGCTTCGCGAGCCGCTTCCGCAGTGCTGGGATGTTGCGAGGTCTTGGAGCGAAAGTATGTAGTATGTACTGTAGGTAGATCCCGGACCGAAGTCCTGCTCATGCAAATGCCGACCCCAGCGCCGAACTAATGTCAATAGATTGCGTACTGTATTTCCAGGTTGACGCGTGGCAATAATAATAATAATAATGAACTCGAGGCGAAGACGTTGTCGGGCTCTCCGAAATTCGGCATTCAAAATGAAGTCGAGAACAACCAAACTCTGCGTTGGCCCTGCGCGCCTGCGCCACGAGATTGCCGATCGCAAAACAACCCAGATGCGGCGCAGAATGGCCATGTTTTTTTTTGTGAAGCGTCCAGAGGCGAGCTATCTAGGTGCACTCTTTTGTCGCCGTTGATGAAAAGGTCTTGCCTAGCGCTGGATTCGTTCGTTATTTGACGCTTGAGTCGTGGCCTCATCAAGCTTGTGTTGCCCACCGTCGCAGGGGTGGCCACGAGGCATGGCGGCGACCATGGCAAAACGTGGCTTGTGTCACACACGTCAACGGGCAAAGGCAGTTTTTGCGAATGCTGTGACTCGCAGGGCGCTTGGTGTGTAGAATCATCATCATCATGTATGATGTGTGCGCGTGAGTGGATTTGTGCGTGGTGCAGAGTGAACCTTTATGCAAGCACGGTGACGAGTCGTGGCGGTGTTGTCGTCGACGGCAAAACTCAATTCGCGCTGGCCAGGCCAGGTGTTTATCGCAGACGCGGCGCTCTTCAACAGCAGCCCGGTAATATGAGCTGATCCTGGCCCTCTCCGCCCGCAAGTAGATCTACACCATACGAATTATGCCCTGCCCTGCTAAAAGCTGCTGCTGCCCTGCTTATGCCCTTCCCGCCGGCCTGGTGTGGCGGACGACGTCGATGTCGTCCGCCAGGTCGTCGCCATTTCCCACAGCACGCGGAGCGCCGGATCTGTCTTCCGACCGCTGGCCAATTCCTCGACTGTCAATTTGCATTGTGCATAGGCGTGGCTGTTGGTAGCGAGCCGGGACAGCTAGTAACCTTCTGCAATTCAACCACCAACCAGAATCTCGCAGGCCTACTGCCTATTATGCTTGCTGCTTGCCGCCCTGCACCTGCACCTGCAATTCACTGGGGTCGTAGCTGCTCTCGTCGCCTCGTTGTCCGCGTGGGGCCTTCCCCTCCTCTAAAACTACGACACGCGCGACTTCTGAGACCTGCATCGACAGACTACACTATCTCAGACCGGTTGACGACATCTTTACCCGCCACCTCCATCTAACCACTGCCAAAAGCCCCCGGGGAGTCGGATATATCTATCTGGTGGCACTTGCAGCGGCCCGTTGCTCGAGTCCTCTTTCGACCCTTTGTCTATCGACAACGGACGACAATCTAGGAAGACAGCAGCCGGCCACGGCGAACTCCCGGGGAAAGCTCAGGGTCGCCGCGCACATTATTGCGCAACAGCCGTTGGAGACGGCGTAGCATACAAAGGAAGAGACCACAGCACGTCTTCTAACAGTCAAGCTCCCATGTCTTGTGGAACGGATCGCAAACCTTCTCATCTTCACTACGACTCACATTGCACGCAGTTCTCAGCGCGCCCAACAACTTGACCAAGCTCTCCCCGGATCCGTCAGAGCTTATTGGCGATTACCACTCTTCATACAGGACAGGAATTTCCAAGTTGCCCTCGACTCCCCATTGACAGCTGTCATTAAGATTGTTCGACTGCCTCCTGGTGCTGTTCCCCTCGTCACCAGCTCCGGGAACGGTTGGCGTCTTGACCATCGGACCACGTCCAACAGCTTGATCGTCCGTCACTCGGCCACTGCCTCATAACACCCCTCGGTCTTCCTTGGAACACTTCTCAACTTATCCCGACTCTGTTGCTTCGGCTTACCTCCACACAGACACCAAGGTACCAGCAGCGGGCAACTCGTGCGCTGTGACGGGATCAACCACAAAGCACAATAATGATGGCTAGGGAACAGATCTCAATGGTAGTGCGCCAGCAACCGCAGCGAGCACAAGTCGTACAGGAGAATAACCCCAAGAATCGAAAGCCCATCGATCCACCGCCTATCATCGAGCTCAAGTACAACGATCGCGATGATCCTGCCAATGCACAATGGCTCGTCAGTCCGAGGACGTTCATGATGGTGACTTTGATCAATGTGAAGGAGACAGACGAGTTCAATCCTGGCAAATACTTGATTGGACAGACTGTCTCGTCGCTACATCGATTGAAGGATATCAACAACAAAGGTCAGTGTAGACTTGACACACACGACGATACTACAAACCATCACATCGAGTATGCTAATCACGCTCACAGATGGCGGCTTCTTTGTCTTTGGAGACATCTCAGCTCGCAAGCTGGGACACTACAAACTCCGCTTCAGCCTCTTTGACACCAACAAGGAGTCTGAGCAAGTGGTCTTCCTCGGATCAATCGATTCTGACGCTTTTGCCGTTCTTCCACAACGCGACTTCGGCAGCATGTCGGAATCCACCCACTTGACCAGGACATTCTCCGACCAGGGCGTGAAACTGCGTGTGCGAAAGGACAACCGAGCAATCTCAGGGTAGGTCAAAATGTTGTTGGGCTTCGTGGCAGCGTTTCTAACCAACGACAGGATCGGCCAAAAGCGATCGTATCAACCGTCGCCTCCCGAGAACAATTCACCTGGGCTGCAGACGGGCGGACTTTATGGAGGTGCTGTACAAGACTACGGATCCGTGCAGTCTCCAGCCATGAAACGACATCGATCGTCCAGCGAATACGACAACTCTGCGGCATATGCGGGCATGGTCAGTGAAGCGCCGATGCCTTACAGCAACAACAGCATATCCAGCGCGTCACGCTATGAACCGCGCCTCAGTACCGGCAACTACACATCGCCAATGTCCATGTTAGGTCGCAGTCAGACCATGGGCGTTCAGACACCGGGCCAGTACCCCAACTTATATCAGTCATCACCACCTGGTGTATCCGCGCAGCAGCAACCATACTCGACATTTGCTGAGCCTCAGCCCACACTGCCTTCCCTAGGGTCGGCAAGCACAGTACCGCGATATCAGACGCAATACCCATATCACGCTGGGACACAATACGGGGCCTACAGCTCTGGAGATCAGGGCTACGCAGATCCGTATGGTTCTGCGGGCTCTCACATGAGCAGCATGGCTCTAGGATCCAATGCTGATTCTGCCTATGGCTTCCCACAGCCAGTCAATACGTACCCAGAGCAAAGCGAGGCCCAGCGTAGCTACGCCTATCCAGGGACTTAGAAATCTGGGGCCAAAGCTGTAGCTGGGGCAGCATCGCAAGACGCATCGAGAACGGCGCCGAACAACGAAAGACCCAGAGCAGTATGGTATATGATGCGAAACAAGGACGCGGCAGATTCGCCTGTTGACGGAGACCCCAGCGTCCAAGATGAGCCTCTCTCAAATGCCGTTGACAAAGACGACAGTTCCTGAAGCAGACGCCAGTATCGAGGCGGCGAATGGCTGACCCTGGACATGTCCAATTCCTTGCAGATGTCTACACAAGTGGTTTGGAACACCATTGTAGGACGGACGATCTATGATATTTGGGCGCATTGGATGCACGATTGCGGCTTCGTTGCTTGTTTCGAAATATTGGGGCACAAGGAGTACTGGAGTGGCAGATGGTGAAAGTTGATTCGATATTCTTTTGCTTTTTGGCATTGATCACCAGCGCGGCGTTCAACAAGGGGATACCTACAGGGGTGGTGGCAATCTGAGCGTTTGTTGCGTCTACATTTCTGACGGCGTTTCTTGACTGGGACACAGCACGGACTGATGGTTTGGCTTTTCTTGTACATATACCCATTGAGCAGTACACGAGACTCTTCCCAGTAGAGAAGTTCTACAATCGACAGTCAGACCTCTTGGAAGAGCGGGCAGAAGGCCACAACAGCGATGATTACAAAACACGCTTGTCTCACAAATGGCGCAACAGGCGCAGATTGAACGGCAGAAGCATGCAATGTATTGTATCAAGGTCTCAGTTGACGGCGTGGCAAGGCACATGAGCGTGAAACATTCCTTTTCGGCCGCTCCGAGAAGGCGAGTGCAATTGCTAGTAGTTAGTATGTAGTAGTTCACAAGCAGGGATCAGCCTCGCTTCGTCGCTTCATTTCAGGCCTTTGATCCGGTCCCCGGTAGGGATGTGGTACACAATGGCACAGCTGTGAACATCACCGTTATTACACGGTGAACATAGCCCCCTAAGGACCTAGCCTTATGAACACAGCGGTTAATATGCCTTAGTACAGCGGATAACTATGTGGATCCTTAGATATCCGGCGTAATATATCCCGTCCGGCATAAGTCCGAGCATGACTAAGCTATGTCTCGTGTATGTTCATACCGTGAACACTGTGAACATAGAGGCCAAATTTAAAAACACGGTGACTCAACATCTCTAGTCCCCGGATCCAATTCCAACCACGATAGCGCTGAACTTTAAGAATAAGACTGAGTTTGATTCGCGATCTGAAGGCTTTCTCCCCGAACGCGGTTTGTCTTGGCGTGAAGCAGAGGCAATACTCTTTCGCGCTTAGTATCCTCGGAGGGAAGTGCGTATGTGGGTTTGCTAGCTGACGGAGAAAGTGGTGATGGTGGTGGTGGTGAAGATCTTTACGAAAGCGGAAAGTGTAATCCTCTAGAATAGATCTGAGATGAGGCGTACGCTCGTATCATGCTTCATTTCAAGCTTCTAGAGCAAAACGCCTTACGATGGCGAGGTCATCTCCAACGATTGGACACTTTGACGAGCGCAAATCGTTCCTCGTGGTTAAGATATCCAAGTCGATACTTTCTTACAATCGCGGTCCAGGTCGGAGAATAGAGTGGAACGTTCCTGGGTACCATGGCAGGACTTCAAAAGCGCTTGCTAAGGTACAATACGCAGAAAGTGACAGCTTCACTTCATCAGCTCTTGTCCTCGTGACTTTCCTGCTTACTTGTAATAGACAATACAACACATCCCGGACATACTTCTCACATTCCGACCAGTTGCACTACGATATTGATACAAGTACAATGCCTCTCTTCATAAGTATCTCAAGGACACAAAAAATATATAGTAGCCGCCAACCGAACCAGATCCAAATTCAGCTTCACACTATACTGTACCACAACGCTTTGCATATTCAAGAACGTGGTTCAGAGACAGACACTTCGACATGATTGCGCAACCAAGTCTCCGAAAAACGTGAGTATTGTCTGAAGTACCACACGGCTCAACCATCAAAAACTTCATGGTCTGCACCGTTGCGCAAAATTCTACCCATGGTCTTTGCCGGTAGATGCAGTCATAAAGTGTGAAGAATAAAAAAAATTCGCAAATAATACAGCCGTCTAGAAGCACACCATGGGTCAGGAGGCAAGTTCGTACGACGATGACGCCCAGGACAGCGAAGTTACACACATGTCACACAACCCCTCGCCTCGCCTCGAATGTCTGCTCGTGCTATGCAGCAGCAGCATATGCAAGACGCAGGTGACAGCTCCCGAACCAGGACAAAAAAGAACCCAAAAAATTTCCGGAAAGCAAAAACCTCCCCCTGCGCAAGGCTCGAGCATGACTATGAGGATTCTAAGAGTTGGGTTCACATCTCCAGACTAGCAGTTTCGACACCATGGTTCAAAGTCGGATCTAATAAGTATCTCCAAAAACCCACAATCTGCATTGTCAGAAGAATGAGATCACCAACTTCCATATTCTCATCAGGTGAGGGAGAGAGAGAGAGAGAGAGAGAGAGAGAGAGATGATGCTGAATCACGTAACTTGGATAGTAAGTAGTATACAATTCTGTTCGGTCTTTCCCTCCGCGCTCCGCGCTCCGCGGCAAGGGGCCAAAAAGGAGTTCCGAATCGTTCAGCTAGTGTTACAATACAATGATGTCGTGGGATGCGTCGGCAAACAACTTCTCTGGCTGGAAGCGAGCTGCCCATGCATCCGACCCATGGCATACCATACAGGTACTCTTCGAAGCCACACCCAAAGTCGCGCTCCACGCGCACGATGGGTGTAAATAAATAAAACAAACAAACAAGCAAGCAAGCAAAACAGACAATAGTCATCATTTCAATCCTCCCTGCCCTTAGAGCGCCGTCGCTTTCTGAACGCAAGTATGCCAAAATTTTGTCAATTGACTTTGCTCACTTCTCTACTCATACTGAATCTCTTCATCGTCTTCACCCGGTGCGTCGGCTTCGTCATCGTCCTCGATTTCACCGGGAGCGTCTTCGTCTTCGCCTTCCCCGTAGTCGCCGTCTCCAGCAGGAGTCTCAGGAGGAGGAGGAGGCATGGCTGCATCGTCATCCTGCTCCGCTTCCCCATCGACGGCCTCGGCCATCTTCGCCTTGTAGCCTTCATCTTCTGCTTCCCCGGTCGCATCGTCTTTTTTAGCAGAAGCCACAGTGACAGTGTCTCCGAGCTTGCTCCTGCCCCTTCGAAGGCTGCT
This sequence comes from Pseudocercospora eumusae, assembly GCA_001578235.1. Lineage (NCBI taxonomy): Eukaryota > Fungi > Ascomycota > Dothideomycetes > Mycosphaerellales > Mycosphaerellaceae > Pseudocercospora > Pseudocercospora eumusae. Next base: position 26,881 of record LFZN01000079.1, read on the forward strand.
CGCGGCTGCAGTCCCGCTCGGACTCGCTGCCCCACTTGCTTGTCTCCTGTGTGAAGCAGTGCCGCGGCGTGCAGGCGTATTGTACGTATTCCTGTAGCTACTTCTGCGTCCGGTAGGTCTGCCGGGACGGCGCTTCGCAGCGCTCGTGTGCATGCCAGGCACGGGCGGGAAGATTTCGAAGCGTGTGGGCGGGATGAGTCCACCGGCGGATCCCGGTTGAGATCCCGATCCGGATGTGGGTGTAGCTTCCCCGGAGTCGAGATGTGAGTTATGAAGGCTTGATGCTCGGTGATGATGGTGAGTGCCATTTGGCGTCTTGCGCGGTGATGACCGACGTGATGGGGAGTTCTGGCCAAGAGTGCTGTTGGCCCGCTCCAGGAAGGATGGCTGAGGTGTCAAAGCCAAAGGTGGCGGAGTCTTTTTGCGTGACTTCGGCGAGACTTTGGCCTCCTTCGCTTCGGTCGCAGGAAGTTCTGTTGTTGGTGTTGCATTGCCTGTATCATCAGCGTCCTGAACAGCTTCTTCGCGAGCTTTCTGTGCTTGTTTGTGCTTGACATCTTCTTCTGGTCCATCGGTCTGCTCGGTTGGATCCTCTCTGGCAGCAACGGTCTGCAAAGGCTGATTCGTCTCTTCGCCCATCGCAAATAAGTTAGTGGGTCTGCCCATGACATACGGCGTCCAGCACAAGCGATCGGGATTGATTTTGATCGTAGCCTTCTTTTCGTGCTTATCGGCGTACTCCTTCATGTAGTCGTAATCCAGTCGAAGGGCGTAGGTTCCTGAACGTGGATCGCGAACAAGAGCGCGTAACGCCTCCAGCGTTGCAATAATGTCATCAGGAGTCATGCCAGTCTCTTTGGCGATTTGAACTATTGTGAGTTGCTTCACCTCGCCACTTTCGGCTTCCTTGTCTCGATACTGCAAGAAGAGCTTGCAGAGGACGGTCCTCCAGTACGAGCGGTATGAGACAAGGCCCATGTCGGAGAGCGGCTTCTCAGGCGACCCAGTCCTACCTTCGACCTTGGTGAGAAGGTAAGAAAACTCAATCAGCACTCTTCCAAAGCCGCGCCGCATGTGGACTGGCAGGACCAGGATGCAGCTGACGTTGTTGCCGGGGTTGACAAGAGCAGGATCTTGCGCGGTCCCTTCGAGCTGCTGCTGCGACTCTGAACTGCCGCTGGAATGCGCATTCTCATCGAATGAGGTGCGAGGCTCAATAGGTGGTGCAGGAGGTCCGCATCCGCGCTTCTCCTTTGAAAAGTAGCCAACAAAATGGCAGCCGAATTCGTCGTTCTCCGTCATGATGTAGAATAGGAATGGTTCCACATCATAGTACAGCGTTTTGGAACCCAAAAAGAGCTTGGCCAGCAAGCACAGATTCTGACAATACAGTGGGTTCCGTCGGCCGTCCACCTCGAAGAAGGACAATGTAGTCTCCTGATTGGTCTCGGGGTTGATGATGGTATCACGATAGATCTCATCACCTGGAGGATGTTTCGCAGAGCACTTGAGCTTGTGCCGCCACGCGACATAATCTGAACTCATATATTTCAGACAGAACTCGCAAATGTAGAGGTGCTTGTTGCGGCTGTACTCCTCAGGGTATGGCGCCGCGTGCCAGGTGTCGATTTCGTACTGCCCAAAGTTGATGCACTTAATCTTGCTTGCTTGACCAGCCTGCTTCGACCGCGCGGGAGGCTGGTTCTCGCCATTTATCTGCGCGAGTTTCTCCTTCCAGGCCTCTTCTGCCTTTTCTCGGGCGTTTTGAAATGCGGCGCGGTCCGCGTCTTCGGGATAAGTCTTCTTGGTGTCTGCTTCGGCGTCTGTAAGGATGCCGCCATACGGCCTTCCCTTGTTCTCATCGACCTCACGATCCTGGAACGGGAAAAACGGATTATTGTACATCGACGTCTGCACAGTTGGGAAGTGAGCAGGCTCCTCTGGTTCAGCAGTGGCGGTCCGGCGACTATTCCGAAGCCGTCTGAGGCGGTCGCGCTCACGTCGCTTTTGCTTTTTGAGCACGTCTTTTTCGATCGTCTCCCATTGAGCAGCATTAACGGGAATGGCCAGGACGGCACTCTTAGGATCTTCTGAGCGGGACACAATCCTGGCACCACGTTTGCGAGTCTTATGGCGCTGCGGCCTGCCAGACCGTGACCTAGGCGATCCCGGTTCCTCGTCGCCATTCTCCTCGTCCGCAGGTTCCTCCTCAACCACGTCAATAGCGGGAACATCTTGTTCTTCCTCTGCGTTGCGTCTTCGTTTCCGGATTGGCGGTCGAGGAGCATCATCTACCTCCTCTGACGGCGTCTTACGCTTCCTAAGCGATCTCGATCCGTCCATCTCGTCATCTGGCAAGATGAGCGTGTTGAAGACCGAATGCGATCCTGGCTTGATGCCTCCCCGTGCTTGCGGCAAGAGATCCCTAGCCATCTTTGGCGCTGAAGATCGCCTTCGAGAGGAAAGCAATTGAGGGACATCTTGAAAGTCTGCTTCCAGACCATTCTCGATGCAGCCTGAGCAGCGCCAACGACTTGCATCTGCGACAATGTGTCAGTATGTGTTTGCGTGTTCAGCAGAGACATGATCATATGCATGTCACGAGCAGATCTGGGTACGCACCTTCGTCGGCAGCTAGCGAGCTTGCTTCTCTGGCACATTGCCGGTGGGCTGCAGGAACGGAAGTCAGCGCTTGGACCCTTGAAGATTGATATCATTTGCCACTTGGCCGCAATTCTTCCACTTTTCTACCATGAACCTGGACATGGAATTTGGCATTGGGCTTGCAGTCGTGCACACTTACCATTGTCGCCGCACACTGAGCATGCCAGATACTCTTCGAAATCTTCGCCTGGATCATTTTCTTCGCTTTGATGACAATACCTGGAATCATCGTCAGCAACTTGCGTAGGCCGGCTTTTCATAGCACTTACACGCAGCGACTGCCGTCTGGGTTCTCGACTTTTGCATCTTCCTCAACATCGTCGGCGGCTTCCCAGTCTTCTTCTTCCCCTCGAGAGCTTTCGCCATCTGAATCGTCTTCCGCCCTGCCAGATTCGGCATCCGACTCATCGTCTTCAGCGGCTCTACGAGATCTGGTCCGACTCGAACGTGTTTTCACGGCTCCAACGAATTCCCCTTCGTCTTCGTCGTCTATCTCTCCTTCCGCATCAGCTTCGGAGCCCTCATCTTCCTCCTCTCCTTCCGCATCTGCTTCATCGTCGATTTCCTCTTCTTCTTCTTCTATCTCCTCCAATTCCTCAGCAACTGGCGCGTCGGCATCTTGATCGTCAATCTCCATCTGCTCAGCTTGCTGTGCGCGATAGCTGACGCCGCGGCCGCGCAGCCTGGAAGGCGTGGACGCGGGCCGGCTCAGCACTATGGTCGCCAGCTTGTCGAGCGGGCTCTATCTCAGCCCATGTGATACGTCCACACTCTCTACTGATATGGCGAGCTGTCGCGGGTGCTCTCGTTGAGCCCCTTTGCCCATGCGGTCACAGCTTGGTGGCCGCCTCGAGCTCTCTGCCAAGACTGGTATCTGTACGTGATTTTGTCGCCTCTTGACGCGTTTCCCACTGCGTAGATTGCTCCTGGTGACTCTCGCGGCGTGCCCTGCACAATTGCGCGCGTTGTCGCTGTCGCTGCAGGCAAAGCAGGCGCCTGACTAATCAACCGGCGCGGTCTTCTGATTTTGGTGGTCGCCGCAGGCTTCTGCGTGCAGTTTCTTCGGTCCAATAGAGAGCTGTGGCTGTCGCGAAAGCAGCAAAATTGTATTGATGGGTATGCGCGGTGTTGTCGATGGGTGATGGCCGGTTTTGTCTCTCCCTACTCGCAGCGGGACAGCACTTGGATTGGGGCTCACAGCAAGCACCGCAGCGCCGAAAAGTGCTGGGCGCGAATTCGCGAGGCGGCTTTCATCACGCACAAACACCAACGCATGTGGCAGATGCAGTCAGTATAACAGTCATTGCGATACCCCCATACTTAGCAAGAACACACACATCACCGTAGAACCATACTTTTGCATCTCTGCACCGTGCTGTGATGGCATCGTGAGACTCCCCTCACCCTCGCCTCGCCTGCCAAGATATTTGTCACTTCCGAGCTTCTTCGAGTGCATCGCATCTGCGACATCACGGCAACCACAAACCACGGCTCTATTCGCGGACATTGCCATTGAGAGCCAGATTGCCACAGCAGACACTGAAGTCAAGATGTGAGGCTCTCTCAAATGCCATTGACCGTATGACATGCTGACTGTGTGCGCAGGGGTGTCCCATTCGAAGCCCTCCTTCCATACGCAATCTGCATTGGCGTATGATAACCCCGACCGATCGCCCACAGCACCCATTGACATGGCTCGTAGTTCTTCTCCCTGACCGGCGCGGGTCTCTCGAAAATCAGACACATGCAAAATGGCGGAAAGCGACCGCGGCATTCGGTGGATCAGTGGGACAAGCAGAGTACGTGAGGAGCCATGATGTGGTGGCAGGGAAGGGAGATACTGACGACTGCTACAGTGATGGACAGAGACAGGCGGCTCACAGGCTTCTTGAGAGGGCAGACGGATAATGCAATTGCGCCAAAGGGCTTTGAGTTGAGCAATCCATGGAGGGTAAGTTCTGTTGTACGCTTGGAGAAGATTGAGACGTGGTGTACTAATCCCTATGCAGCTCGAGCCTGGCACTTTTTAGACGCTTTGTAAATATGCAGATACCCCGACATGTCACAAGGCTTCTCGGCATGAATTGACCACCAAGTTCAGCATCTCGGACTCACATATCTTCGAGAACAACTGCGTCTGAGAAGTTCTTGCGAGGCCAACTTCTGTTTACCAGCAGAATGACGACTTTCCTGCATGAATTCTAGATCGAGCGCAAATTCGAAAGACTAAAATGTGCTGCTGATACTTCACTTGCAATCATTGCTGGCTCAAGTGGGCACATGCAGAAACGCAAATTATGCACACATAGAATGTGTTATAAGGGCCTTTGCTAGAGTGCTCTCGATCCGCATTACTCCTTTCGTTCATCAAATTCGGTGTAGCGGCCGCTGCTTGATCAGCTATGTAAGTATATGCTGCGAAAGAAGTGAACTTGGCCCAAGGCAAGCCAACTCGGAAGCATGAAAGATTGACCAGGCAGGAAACTTTCTTTCCTCAGGCACTCAATGAATCTCATGCTCTTACACGAATCTAGGAACGCCTATCCTAACCTTGATTCTCCATATCAGTCACGAATCCAATCGCCCAATTGTGGCTTCGCGGAATATGTATTACGAGGAGCAGACGGATTTGTGGACGAAGTGTTGGGTAACGTCTCATCCTGACTGCGTTGGCAATTCAATAGGATGAACTACCAGAGGGACGGTGCACCTGTGAGACTTGCGGTCAAGTCGAGATCAAGTGTCCGGTCAGCATGGCGTATTTCCAGACAGCGCATCTTTCGCGGATATATGCTCGCGAGAAGTTGCTGGCGCAAAGGGCAATCCTGTTCGTACTACTGAACCTCTGCAGGAGCGCACTAATAATGTTATATGTTACCTTATCATCAACCTTTCGTAAATAAATCATACTAAGGACAATTACTGGACGCAGAGTAAGCAGGATGGGGTCCCGTCCTCGGTACCTCAGAAACACATGTCCATAGGCTAAAGGCTGTCCCTGTCTCCATGGGGGGTGTCTTTCCTAATTACGAGACAATCATCAGCACGGCAAGTAAACATCGATATGTATCCCCAGACGAACTCGAGATTTTCAAGGTATTCGAGGCAGTCTTTCGGGACTTGCGAGACATCTCACTGCCCTATCTAGACAACGCTGTGGAAAGGAGGACTACTCTCAACTTTCAAGAAGCTCTGACCTTTGATGACACCACCCAAGTGAATAACATTCAATCCCTGTTTTCACATGCTTGTGGATGCAGCAAGACCTCAGGGCCCAGGCGATATATACTGGGGGAGTACGGGAGTTGAGTCGGAAGCAGGTGGCCAGCAACTTCCACCTGCTGGGCGTTATGTTGTTGAGTCGCCGCAAGCGACAACTGCTTCTGTCGCTTGCCGCCTCCCAGCAGTTGTTGAAGTCTTTGCACGACGAGTGGACGAGTGCACCAGTGTCCCAAGAGTGCGGATAAGGTTTTGTACCTTGAGCATAAAGGCAGACAGGGACGGCGCATGCGGCATGGACGGCATGGAGCGATTCGGCGTACATGTACATGGATGCAGCTTGTTGAATCTGTGTTATAGGCTCTCTTATGACTATCCCTGGTACTCAAATGTCAACAAGACGCATTGGCTTTGATTGTCGGCGTGAAAGACGCGACGGCGAGGTGTAGGAGGCAGGGCGAAGGAGATTCACAAGTGTTTCTGATGTCGTCCCGCACGCATTATTGTGAAGTTGATGCTTATCGCCGACTTGCTGAGTAGTGCTTGGAGAAGGCTCCAGATGAAGGTGCACGGCGGAACGCACTGGAGCTTATATAACGCGTCACGTATGCGTCTGCCGCGTTGTGAGGCTGATCAGTGATCAGGAGTATGTGTACATGTATACATAATCCGCGTGGATGAGGCACAGGAAGGGAAAGGAGAGAGGCGGAAAAACGTGTTGCGGCGAATCATCGATCGACGCAGCGCAGGTCCGCACGGAAAGGGCCAATCGGTGCGCCACAATCCAATCAAATGCCCCATCAGCACAATCTGGTTCATCCCTGTCTGCATTGCACTCTCCAAGGAAGGGATACGGATACTAGAAGTCGATCTGCCATTCGGAATCCCCCGAGTCGCGACGACAGGAGAACGCAGCGCTCTCTTTCGCCTTCTTCCTGCTGACGCTGCCCTACATCTACTGTGCCATTCTACAAGCCCGCAATCTCTGCACGCCTGCGCTGGACCATGTATGATTGCCTCGACAACCTAATCCCATGCCAAGAGCGGCCGTGAGGGTGCAGGGTGCGCAAAAACGGACCTACTGGACGTTGGACAGAGAAGGAGCGGAGAAAGAGAATCTACCGCCGTACACACCGCGAGCAGAGCAAGAGGAGGATAGTAATAGTGTCAGCATGCAGGGCAATGGCCAGTACTTCGACCCGCGCCATGAGCCGCCCTTGCCACGATACGAGAGCTACGATGGCAGCGGCTATGCCAGTCCGGACTCCAGCCAGAGGAGCTCGCTGCAGTATAACAAGCAGTTGGCTCCGCCAGTGCACCAGACCAATGCACTCTACCATGACTTTGATTTCGATGCCGGGTTTCCGCAGCCACCACAGGCTGGCCAGCAGCAGCGTATAGGCGCGAATGGGAACGGGCATAATCACTTTGACGATCTTAAACTTGCTCACAATCAAGTGCAGACGCACAAATTTTCTTTGAATACCAAGATACACTCGCAGAACCAGGACGTAGTTGGACGGCATTTGCTATATGAGACGGCATTATTGGATACGCAATCATATGAGATTTTGAGCATCGACGAGGTGGACGAGCTGAAAAAGGAGCATGTGCGCCTGAATTCGAGGATAGACGCCGCAAATCGCAAGCTGGTGCTGGAGAGCAAAGTCAAAGATGCGGCACAAAGTCTGCAAAAGCTGTACAAAAGGCCCGACACTCCTCAGAGCCCAGACAGCCCACGCAAGGACCGGAATAGTCTTCTGGGAAATCGGCGAAGGGCGGAAACAACTTCAAGCCAGGATGCACAGCATCAAGCTGAAGATGAGCTCACCTTGGCAATCAAGAAGGTGGATGATCTGAACAGCCAGATCAAAGAGCTAATGGACAAGAGGCTGGTTGTCGAAAGGAGACTTTTGAGACATACTGCTGCTGTGCTTGCAGAACAAGCAAGTCAGCACAGCGAAACACCAAACACGGCCATCACCAACAAGATCATTGACGACGATGATGCGATTGCCTTTGGACCCGATGACTTTGACGGGATTCGCGACATTCTCAAGGGAAGACAGCCCACAATTAAGCAAGAAGAGCTTGAAAAGATGCAAGAAGACCACGAGAGGCAAGTAGCAAACCTCAAAGGACAGCTCCAGTTCTATCAAGATACACGAGAAGAACACGAGCATCAGCTTGCGAGCATGAGAGAACAGCTTCAGACACAGCAGGAGCAAAGTATGACAGCTCTACGTCAGAGATCTGAACAGCAGCTTGCGAGTATGCAGAAACGACTTGAATCACTGAACTCACAGCTTCGCACTGTCATCACGGATGCCACGCGGACGCGAGGCCAAGAGCCGGAGCCGGAGCCACCGATTCAGCAAAGTGACAACGCCCAGGCCAATCTTGACAACACTTTCATTCTTCTCGAGAATAACATGCAGATCATGGAGCAGGAGCACGAGAAGACCAGAGGCCATTACAAGAATGTGCAGGACAGTGCATACATCACACGTAACACGGTCGAGGAGCAACTCGAGGGACTGAACAACAAGCTGTACAAGACCTTGGAAGCTTCGGCTGGCATGCAGGCTGTAAACGAATTGCGCCAGCCGCCTGAGATCAGCGGGCACGGCTACCAGCACCAGCTACAATATCTCGAGCAGGCCCTCTATATGGCTGAGCAACTGCTGCAGGAGCACAAGGGCGAATTGCATGATGCCAAGGAAGCGTCGAGAAGTGCAGAAGAAGCTCAGCAAACTGCGAGCAAACACATTCAGAAGTCTGTTGAATATGAGACAGTGCTTGCCGGCCTGTGGGAGATTGTCAACTCGTCTGATGCCAAGTCGAATGGGCTCGCACCTCGTGCAAGTCTCGATGTGCGCGGTAGCAGCGCCAGAAGCTCGGCATCGCAATACTCGCCTGTTTCGCCGATCCGGGAAGACTTCTCACTGCAGGCTTTCAGCTCCCGTGTCCAGCATCTTTTCGATGTTGCGAATGGCGCAAAGGAGCAGCAGGATATCCTGCGTCGGCAGATTCAGCAACAGCGTGATCTGAATGGCAAGTCGGACATGGAGAAGGACACGCAGATAGAAGAGCTTCAGGCTCGTTACGAGGCTTTGAACATGTCTTACGATGCCACCCAGCAGGATCTTGCGAAGATCATGGCTAGCCACGAGCAATCCCAAGCTGAAGCACTGGAGTCTCGCAATGAGATGCAGAAGGTGATGGAAGAGTTGGACCAGCTTCACAAGACAATCGACGAGACCAAGGCGCGATCAAAGGAAGTGGACGAACGCCATACTCGATTGATTACCGAGAAGAACCAGCTTTCTGTCGAACGTGATGCTGCGTACGAAGAGCTCGAGGGCGTGCAGAGAGAGCTCGAGAATCTCGAATCGGAAGTCGTGCGACTCACCACCGAGCTCACCATGGCCAAGGCAGAATTGGAGGGCGCATACGGTTCGCGTTCTGAGAGGAAGAAGGAAGCTGGTGTTCAGGAAAAGGATATCGAGGCTCTCGCCACTCTCAAGGACCAAGAAATTGCTCAGCTGCGTCGTGAACACGCAGAGAAGACAAGACTGCTCGAGCAAGAACTGCAAGATATGATGAATGAATTCCAAGAGATGACTCGTGAATCTCTGGAGTTGGAGAAAGAACGTGGGCAACTTGAGGGCTTGATCGACAGCCTCAGGGAGAGAGTCGAGCAGCTTGAGACTCAATTGAGCGATGAAAAGGCCAAATGGATGGGCATCAAGAGCCCAGGTGAAGATGGCGGTAAGAAGGAAACCACTAGCGTCATGGTGTTGAGACAAGAATTCAAGAAGATGATGAGAGAGAACCGCGCTGAAGGCGTGAGACTACTCAAGGTATGTTGCGAACAAGCAATACAGCATCGCGAATGTCAACTGACATGTGTACAGATTGAACAAGAAGAGCGTCGCCGCCTCGAGACCGAGATCCGCAAAATCAGACAGGCCACGTCGCCACTGGGTCGTCAGCCTGGCCATCTTTCGACCAACAGTCTCGCTCAATATCATGCTCGAATTGGCAGTGTGGCCTCGTCCAGTGGTGGCACTCCAACGATAAACGGACATCTGCAAGGTTGAGCTCTATCTAATGCATCCTTGCAATGTCACAAGAATATTTATGAGACTCATGTGCATAATGCAACTTCTGCTAATTCGTAATGTGTATTATTAGATCAATCTTTTTCGCCATCTGCGGCGTCATTGAAGTGCCCATTTGGATCGGGCACGCCTGAGGTGGAAGTCTCGTTTTTGTCTGTCACCAGTGGGGGAGGAGGGGGAGGAGGAGGAGGAGGGCTCACCACGTCTAGAGGCAGAAGGCGCATCACTACTCCTTCCAGTGGGTCGGGGCCCTGCCAGTGTTGCGAGCATTGCGCTTTTTGCGACTGCGGGCTCTGGTGTTGAAATGGTATTGGCATTTTGAGTTGGATTCGATTCTGCATCGGGCAATAGGGATTAGACGAAGGCATTTGAGACGGAGAGGATAACAAAATGAAGGCGCCTCTGAAGTTCAAGGCGCGATAATAAGGACAAACCATGGATGGGATCAGAAATGGATGTATGCAGGATTGATTGTCATGTCCATATGGGATGAGAGTAAATATATTTTGAGAATACGAGCACGAGATTCTGTGACAGGGCCCTTCCGGTCCTTTCTTACCGATCCACATTCAAGTTGGTGGCCGGTACTTAGACAGCAAAGGTTAATAAGTGCGGTGCCTGTAAGAGCGTCTGTCTTCTAAATGTCCGGCGAATGACCATCATGGCAGAGCGGATGTCTGGGAAGACTTGAAAGATATGAAATTCGGGATTCCTTCACATCACAAGACACTCAATAGGCGAAGCCATCTAGCATGCATTATTGGCTTGTTTTTGCGCCGGTCTACTCTTGCAGCATGCCTCATCACAGCGGCGCAGAGCACCAGTGCAGACTTCGGACAGCTTTCAGTCGATTCCGTTCGATGCATCTGACTCGGCAGAGCTGGAGCAGAAGATAATAAGGGTATTGTGAAACCCGATCGGCATAAAGGCTAACAAACGTCTCCAAATACCAGATAAATCCTCGGTTGACCACGCTAAAAGCGTAATACTTCGCAAAAGGAGGTCTACAAGGGTCGCAGCCTGGCTCATCGCCAACTTTGATTAGAATACATGAGGAGTAGCTGCAATAGCGGATCGAGAAGACTGAGCAACGTTCAAGTCAGGTGTATAGGTCTTCCGTTGCCAGCGTACTTAAGTATGGAGGCAGGCGAAACAGCAGTCAACTTGACTTCATCCTCATATCGTTGACCAATTCCACCTACTCGTAGCAGTAAGTACTTCAGTCTATTAGTGTACCATAGTTTCATTCTCAACTACAGTACTATCGCAGACAACATGACCGCTCGCTTGATATGATAGTATAGTATTGTCGAAAGTGATACACAGAACCAGAAGCCACGCGAGTCATGCAAAGTGAACCCTGCACGCTCTGACCTTCAAACTTTCCGCGTCAATCGCATCACACGAGCCAGTCTATGACAACAACTTCTTCCTTCTAGGGCGCGGATAACCTCAAGATGGCGCGAAATGCTGAAAAAGCACAATCTATGCTGTTTCGCTTTCGGGCGCAGCAAGCTTCGGATCTAGGAATTGTCGACATTAACCGTACCCGCCGACCAAAGGCCATCTCACAACAAGAACATATTCCCACTTGCGAGCGATGGCGAGGCCAAGTGCTCAAGGAGATCAGTCGTAAAATTACAAAGATCCAGGATCCGGCACTTAGCGACTACCAGATTCGCGACATCAACGACGAATTGAACAAACTTTTCAAAGAGAAATGGCAGTGGGAATTGCGAATACGAGAGCTCGGCGGGCCGAATTATATGCGTGGTGGTGGGAAGATGACCGATGATGAAGGGCGCGTGATAGAAGGTGGTGGGAAAGGGTATAGGTATTTTGGGAGAGCGAGGGAGCTGCCTGGGGTGAAAGAGTTGTTTGAGGCTGCGACGCAAAAGCCGGAGAAGGAGAAGAAAGAGACGAGACATGATCTGAGGGTGAGGGTGGATGCAGGTTATTATGGCTATAATCTGGACGAGGAAGATGGCAGTCTGCTGAAGTATGAGGCGCGCAAGGAACACGAAGCATATGAGGCGCTTATGGCTCAGGGAGACGAGGTTGGAACGGAATTTGAGCCTTTACCTGGTGATGCGGGAGATGGAGTACCTTGGAAGCTACCTACGGCGGAAGAAGTCGAGACTGAACTCCTCGACAGGCGAAAGAGGAAGTTGCTCGACAAGCTCTGAGAGACAGCATTTGGATTCCCAAAAGAAAACCGCATCGGCTGCATGCATGCTCACAAGGTGAGCTCCGCTTCTACCATGCTATGGAGCGTGCTCCAAAAAGACACGCGGTGAGCTGTGGCGTTTCTGTTGCTTTGCTCTTGGCGTTGGGACAAGTGCGTAACATTCTGCGCCATGCCAGCTCCCGACATCCGACAGTCGCAAATCGGTCACAAGCTACCAGCTATTCGCCTCGCGCTGTTGCCAAAGGGTCGATTCGCGGCCCATGTTCTCAGCCACCGTAGCCACGATCTACTACGGCAGTGCGCTCATGGACATAGATCAAGGGATACTTCGTCGACCTTTCCTGGAACAGAAGCAAGGTCTGATGAGATCGCAGGAATACTGCCAAACCGTGGCAGGCACTTTTCATGAATCATTGCTGTAAGATGCAGCACAGCGCTCTAGTTGAGCATCAATAAACGTTTCTGTCTCTCATCTCATCCCATCCAAAACCCGCAGGCCTATCTTCTCGGCCCAGTCTAGGAATGTTGGCACGAAATCGATGAATGAAACCACGTTCGGATTCTTGACGCCAGGTTTGGAGCCTGGCACGCGTACAATAAGAGGCAAATGAATACCTGCGTCGTACAAAGTCGTCTTCGAATTGAGAAATGGCGGTCCATTATCACTCGTGAACACCACGAGCGTACTGTCTGCAAGACCTTGCCGTTCTAGAGCCTCAAGAATCATGCCGACTCCTGTATCAGTGCGATTGATCGCTTTGTAGTACTCGACAAACTCCTGCCTCGTCTGGGGTAAGTCCGTGATCCAATGTGGTACTTCTACCTCATCTTCATCCACCTTGGGTAAACCCGGCCCTTCAGTCCCATTCCCAAATTCTCCTCTCGTAGCAATATCGCGATGAGGATCAATGAATCCCACAGTCAAAAAGAAAGCTCTATCCTCGTTCTTCACCGTTCCGAAAAACGCCTCGCTCCGCTGTGCATTCCACCTCACATCCCTCGTCTCACTTTCCTCCCGCACCGTCCAAGGATACACATTCTCCGGCCCTACATGTATCTTGCCCACAATCCCCGTCTTATACCCGGCACGATTGAACAATGCTGGAGCGGAATCTACGTGATCAAAGGTTTGAAAGTGTGAGCGAAACCATTGTAGTCCATATTGGCCGTTCTCGTGCGTGTGGAGTCCTGTGTAGATTGTTGAGCGAGAGCCTGAGCATGAGGCTGTCGAGGCGAAGGCGTGGGTGAAGAGAGAACTCTGCGATGCGAGGTGGTCGAGGTGTGGGGTTTTTATTGTTTTGTTGCCGTATGCGCCGATGAAATTTTGGCCTAGGTCGTCGGCTAGGAGGAGGAGGATGTTTTTGTGAGACTTTTGGGACTCATTGTCGTCGGAAGGCATCGTGTTGGAGACTAGCACACTCGAGAAAGCTTCTTTGTGATGTGATCTCGTCAACCACTTCTGATTCCTTGCTCTAGCTCTCTATGGTGGCTGCGGGTATCGTATTGGACCGGCTTAGCTCTACGACCGGCTAAGTGCTACTGTACCTTGCCTAAGGCATGAACACGTGCACTCGCTAAGAAACCTATTAGGTATAGCGCTATTAAAGCTCGCTTAATTTCGCGGAAGCGACGAGGGCGAAGTTACAGACGGAAATATCGTAGATTTTGTGTTAGACGACGATCGCATTAGGCGAGTATTATCGCTATTTATAGGTATAGTATTAAATTATTCTATTACTTGTCGCGATGTTTCCTATCGCAATATGCGTCGACATGCTGCCTTTATTAAGTAATGTTCCTACCAAGCCTATGCCTTAGGCAAAGTAGTACTTAGCCGGTCGTAGCACTAAGCCGGTCCAATACGATAGTGCTTGGTTGTTCACCGCCATATCCACCGTGCAGTTCACGAATTTCGATGGAGTGGATATAGAACACGTCCACTGTGGTCGTTTGTTTCTTGGCGAAGACATGACCTCCTCTGGACGCCGCTTCGTATGCTTTTGCCCAGCCGTCATCATTTTTCATCTAAGGCCTACTACTCCGCTGAGCCATTTACCATTTGCCTGCGTGCTTTGTGGTATGAGGCATTTATTTCTCTGCACAGCCTGCACCAGCGTTCGTCTAGTTGCATTCCCGAATGCCACAACGGTCCTTCGCGTATGTCGACACACGCGCATCGAATCGTTTGGTATTGCGCTATTCCTCGTGGTGTTGGAGTGTCGATCTCTGTGTCAAGGAAATGGATGGATAGCACGTGGTAGTTCCAACTCAATCTGTGTGTCTGAGCTCTCTTCACATGCTCGGCATGAAGGCTAGGTATATAGAGCTGCTTTGAGCTGACCGACATTCTTATTACCCTCTTCCTTCCCTAGGCACCTTTTCACAGCCATCCCTTCATCGTTCAATTCTCTGCTCGCAAAATGGACCTCCAGGAGTCCAAATTGCCAAAAGCGCATACAGTTGCTGCACGCGAGCTGGAGCGCATGACGTCTGGAGAAAGAGGTCGAGCTATCACATACGCTTCAGATGTACGATCGAGACGTGTCAGCACAGGACGACTGGAAGGCGGTCGCGGGAGCCTCGCTCGCTCACGATCTCGCGACTCTTCGATGTCAATACGAACTGCTCGGAGGAGCATAGATCCCAGCATTGCTTTGCCCCCACAATTTAGAACGCTATCTTTCGGCCTCGAGGAAAGCAAAAGACGAAGCTTCGCCAAAGATGAGAGGCCATCAAAATCGAAATCGAAGAGCAGGAAGGAGCAAGCACAAATCGAATTTTCAGATGTCGATTACCACCGTGCGTCTCCTGACGACCTTCTCCGACGCTATGGATCCTCGCGAAATAGTGGTCTGTCTGTCTCCCAAGCAGCACATCAGCTTAAGACAGTGGGTCGCAACGTGCCATCTCCACCACCATCAACATGGTTCCAAAGACTGATGGGATATCTCTTTGGCGGTTTCGGTGCCATTCTCTTTGTTGCCACCGTTCTGGTCTTCATCGCTTGGAAGCCATTAGGCGAACCAGATCCAGCAATAGCCAATTTGGCGCTTGCGATCGTCCTTGCGTGTGTCTGGCTAATTCAAGCTGCCTTCTCTTTCTGGCAGGACTTCTCGAGCTCGAAAGTCATGGCTTCAATCACCCAAATGCTTCCGGAAGAATGCATTGTAATCCGCGACGGACAACAGACAAGGGTCGACAGCCGCGACGTTGTGCCCGGAGATATTCTCAAGATTACTTTAGGCAACAAACTGCCAGCGGATGTACGATTTCTGGAGTGCTCTTCGGATGTTCGCTTTGATCGATCGATTTTGACGGGAGAGACAGCACCACTTCTCGGATCTGTTGAGTCTACCGATGACAATTATCTCGAGACAGCTTGTATCGGTCTTACTGGAACTCATTGTGTTTCTGGTAGTGCCTGGGGTCTGGTTCTGGAGACTGGAGACCGAACCGTATTCGGACGAATTGCCAAACTGACGAGCACACCGAAGAGCGGGTTGACACCACTCCAGAAGGAGATCCTGTACTTCGTCCTTGTCATTGTCAGTCTGATGCTCACCATGGTGATCATTGTCATCGCAGTCTGGGCAGGCTGGCTACGCAAGGAACATCCAGACTGGATCAGCGTTGCTCAACTCATCGTCAGCTGTGTCAGCGTAGCTGTTGCTTTCATTCCCGAAGGACTCCCGATCGCCGTCACTGCGTCGCTTACCATCACTGCGAACATCATGCGGAAGAACAAGATCCTATGCAAGAGCTTGAAGACTGTCGAGACTCTTGGGGCTGTCAACGTTATCTGCTCTGACAAGACCGGCACGTTGACGAGGAATCTCATGAAGGTGACTGATTTCATGGTCGGCAAAGTCACAATGACCGCAGACGAGGCTTCGGATCGGTTTGAGAATTTCGAAGGTATCCGCCAGCTCGCCAACCCATGCGCTGCCTGTAACGAAGCAGAGTTTGACGCTTCCACGCTCGAAAAGAACATCCATGATCGCAAGGTGAATGGAGATGCGACTGATTCTGCTATTCTTCGCTTCGCAGAGACAATGCGACCGGTCTCTGAGGTACGAGACGCGTGGCGTTCGGTCTTCAAGGTGGCGTTCAACAGCAAGAACAAGTTCGCAATAGCCATCGTGAACGGCGAGACTTCTGAGAATCAGTTGCTGATGATCAAGGGAGCTCCTGATATTCTGCTTCCTCGCTGCAAGTCTTACATCGATATGGATGGCTCAGTCCAAGATATGACAGAGCAAGACACTCGAACACTGGGAGGCATCAAGGATTTCTGGTCGAATCAAGGAAAGCGCGTCATTCTGCTCGCTGAGAAGCCCCTTGAGAATCTGCTGTTCGATCCCGTAAACCAGCCGAGAGAATACGAGCGAGACATCATGGGTCGCGCATCCAATGGTCTGATCCTCTCTGGCTTAGTTGGCATAGTTGACCCTCCTCGTCCCGAGATTCCAGAAGTTGTCAGCACTCTTCGAGGAGCCGGAATCCGTGTCTTCATGGTCACTGGCGACTTCAAGCTCACAGCTGCCGCAATCGCAGCCGAATGTGGTATCATCACGCAAACGGCTAAGAACATTGACGACATAACACACCTGGCTTTCGATGACGGTTATCTGGAAAGAGCTGGCATTGTAGATGAGAAGTCTCCAGACACTCTGTATTGCAAAACCAAATCCATCGTTCTTTCTGGTGCCGAAATCGAGACTCTAAATGACAGCATGTGGGACAAGCTAGCGAAATATGACGAAATCGTCTTCGCCCGCACAACTCCAGAGCACAAGTTGAAGATCGTTCGCGAATTCCAGGCTCGCGACCTCACAGTGGGTATGACTGGTGATGGAGTCAACGATGCACCTTCTCTCAAAGAAGCAGATGTCGGCATCGCCATGGGATCTGGAAGCGACATCGCCATCGAAGCCGCTGACATGGTGCTCCTCGACTCTTTCTCCGCCATCATCGAAGCTGTGAAATACGGGCGGGTTGTCTATGACAATCTGAAGAAGACAATCTGTTATCTGCTACCAGCCGGATCATTTTCAGAATTCTGGCCCGTCTTCACGAATGTTTGCTTCGGTCTTCCACAGATCCTGAGCTCTTTCCTCATGATCATCATCTGCTGTTTCACTGATTGCGCTGCTGCTACTGCCTTGGCCTATGAGAAGCCGGAAGCGGATGTTCTCACTCGACCACCACGCAATGCCAAGAAGGATCGCCTTGTCAACTGGAAGCTCATTTTCCAGGCGTACGGCTTTCTCGGTGTTCTTGAGACTGTTAGTTCTTTCGCAATGGGCTACTGGTATGCGCAACGTCAAGGCATTCCATTCTCAACACTTTGGTTCGGCTTCGGTACGGTTCCAGAAGGCATAACCCAAGCACGATACCAGGACATCCTTAATGTCGCGTCATCGGTCTACTTTGTGAACTTGGTGGTCATGCAGTGGTTCAATCTCTTCGCGGTCCGGACTCGTCGCCTGTCTGTGCTTCAACACAGCATGAACTGGCTTCTGCTGCCTGCGATAGCCTTCGCACTGGTCATCGCCATCTTCTTCCTCTACGTACCGTCTTTTCATGGTCCGCTTCAGACGGCGATCATTCCAATAGAACACTGGTTCCTTCCGATGGCTTTTGGTACGGGTACTTTACTTCTCGATGAGGGGAGGAAGTTCTTGGTCAGGAAACACCCGACGAGTTGGATTGCCAGGTGTGCTTGGTAAAGCATAATTAAGATAGGGAGGTACAAGACATGGTCACGACAGGAACCAGTGACCTTCTTTCGAAGCGAGGAGTTGGCGGCATCTATGGGTGTGTCGATATAGGAGCCCTTGGCAAGCCAAGACAAACCTGAGGCTGCAACACGTGAGCGTCTGAAAGGAGACAGACGATGGTGACGATGAATGTTCTCGGGCTTCCAAACATCACGCTCGAAAGACGACATCCTCCCATCGATCACACATCTGCCTTGCGGAATTGAATAGCATTTATTTCCAAGTTGGAAAGGCCAGGCCCGACCGACAGCCAAATTCTGCTTTCCTCATTTTGCCATTCTCCAACATTTCGACACGCCGAAGATGATCCCTAGAACTATACACCGCGATTCCACGTGAGACGCGTCTCAACTTTCACGAACCGCCATCGAATCCAATTCTCGATAAATGAATGTTTATTGATGCCCGAAGGCCAGGTGTAGGGCGCGTACAACAGAGCTATGCCGTCAGGATGTCAAGAATGTGAAGCTGTTGGTCAGAGGAGACAGGACTCGAAGGTGTGGGATATGGAGTAATTCTATTCAGTGCTGCCTCTGCACTTCAAGGCGCCGTTGAGCACATTTCCGCCCACTATCAGAGTGCTGCCGCGCTCGCTGACCAGCGTCTTCTTACAGCTGTCCTGGGTGACATGCTAACATGCTACAGATATGCTCATGTGACTGGGCAGCTCTTTTGATGCTACATAAGCTTGCAGGACAATTGTACGCTGTGCTGATGAAGCCGGCCAGAGCATGCTCATCGTGATCTCAAGGCAAGTGTTTGCTCGGACTGCGGCAGAAAGTCCTGTGTCTCTCCGTGCTCTTGCTTTCTTGACCTCTCTTTTCTCCTTTACAGAACCCTGTGACTACGCCGAGCGAAATTCGGAAACAGATCAGCAACTCTATCACCATGCTTGGTTGATACCATGAACCCCGGTTACATCGCGAGTCTCGGCCCAAGATAGCCCGAAGCAGAGCATATACTTTGGGCTTAGGATGCTCGAGCGGAGACTCTTTAATAAGATCACTAAAGCAAAGCAATCAAGACATTTGCCCTCCTACGGAAGTCTTGGACGCATGCGAACATGGTGAAACCTGTTGATCTCCGTTTCGAGCATCACGAAGCAGGTGTCATTGGCATTGGAGAGGATCGCCCGCGTATATCCTGGAGCTTCGACGGCGATGAAGAGAACTGGTCTCAGGCTGCTTACGAGTTGGAAGTAAAGTGGCAAGATGGAGGTCTTGAGAACCATACAGCAGCCAACTCTACAAATGCGCTGGTGACCTGGCCTTGGCGACCTTTACGATCGGCCGAGAAAGCAGAAGTTCGTGTGCGCGTATCCAGCACGCAGGACATATCACAATCGATTTGGTCGGATTATACTGCCGTAGAGACGGGGCTACTGCGACCGGAAGACTGGCAAGGTCGACTGATAGAGCCGAAGTCTGTAGTGCCTGGCGGCACTGGCTACCGACCAATTGTGTTTGTTAAAAAGCTTCACCTGAAAGGGAATGTCACGAACGCGAGACTCTACATAACCAGCCACGGTGTCTATGAAGCGAAGATTGATAGTACCGTCATTGGCGATCACGTCCTGGCTCCAGGATGGACAAGCTATGGTCATCGTCTGTTATATCAGACATTTGACGTCACTTCGAATCTGGCCACTTCAAAGGACAGCAATCTTGAGGTCACGGTCGCGGAAGGCTGGTTTTGCGGGCGTCTTGGGTGGCGTGAGGGACGCCGAGATTGCTACGGAAGCAAGACGGGACTGCTGGCTAACCTCAGGATCGAATACGACGACGGAAAGAGCGAGACAATCACTACAGATGAATCTTGGAAATATGGCTATGGAAACCTGGTCGCTTCTGGACTCTATGATGGAGAGACATGCGATCTCCGCGAGCCAAGCACGCAGAGTGGCGAAGTAGTGTGCCTTGATCCGCCAGTCAATGTTCTACGCTCACCAGACAGCCCTCCCGTACGCCGTACTGGAGAGCTTCAAGTACAGCAGATCATCACGACGCCCTCTGGAAAACAAGTCCTTGACTTTGGACAGAACTTCGTGGGCGTAGTGCGTGTGAAAGTCAATGGTCCTAAAGGCACTGCAATCACATTCCGGCATGCCGAAGTTCTCGAGCATGGCGAGCTTTGCATAAGGACTCTTCGATGGGCATTGGCGATTGATACTCTCATTCTTGATGGCTCGGATACTGTGGAGTGGGAGCCAAAGTTTACATTCCACGGCTTTCGATACGTCGAGGTCACGGGCTGGCCAGGGCCCATAGATGCCAAAGACTTTGTCGGCATCGTTATGCATACTGACATGGAGAGGACTGGTCACTTCGAAAGCTCGAATGCTCTACTGAACCGCCTTCACGAAAATGTCGTCTGGTCTATGAGAGGGAACTTCCTCTCCCTCCCGACTGACTGTCCGCAAAGAGACGAGCGCCTCGGCTGGACTGGAGACATTGCCATGTTCGGAGACACAGCAAACTTCTTGTATGACACTACTGGTATGCTCGGGTCCTGGCTACGAGATGTCTCAGATGAGCAAATGATGGATCATGGCGGCTTTGTACCGCTCACGGTGCCTCTTATCATCGAAGGCGATGGTGAAGAAGCTCATGCCGTATGGGGCGATGTCGCAGTCATTCTGCCATGGTCATTGTATAGATACAGCGGCGATGCCGAGATTTTGACACGTCAATACGAGAGCATGAAGGCCTGGCTGGACGTTATCCCTCGCAAACCGAATCGTCTATGGAACTACACATCGCCTTGGAAGCTAGGAGACTGGCTGGATCCTGCGGCGCCTCCTGATAATCCCGGTAATGCCACGACGGATCCAAATTTCGTGAGCGATGTGTTTTTGCTGCATGTGATTGAGACCATGGTCCAGGCTTGCTGCTCATTAGAGAAGCAGAATGAGGCGAATCGATATGCCGACGAGGCCGTCGTTGTGCGCACAGCGATGAAGAACGAATACGTGACGCCTAGCGGACGATTGTCTCCCGATACACAAACCGCATACGTGTTGGCGCTACACTTCGGACTCCTGAACGAGGAGCACGAACTGTCGCGAGGCTCGTCGAGGTTAGAGGAACTGGTTCGCCGCAACAGCCACTTCAAGATCGCAACCGGCTTCGCAGGAACTCCTTTCGTCGGCCACGCCATGTCGAAGGTCGGTTTCGACAACCTCTTCTACCGCATGCTCTTGCACCGCAAATGTCCGAGCTGGCTGTACCCTGTCACCATGGGTGCTACCACAATCTGGGAGCGCTGGGACAGTATGCTGCCGAATGGTGACATCAATCCTGGACAGATGACGAGCTTTAATCATTATGCTCTGGGAGCTGTGGCTGATTGGATGCACGCGAACATTCTCGGCTTACGCCCGGCTTCTCCTGGTTGGCAGAATGTGGTTGTGGAGCCGAAGCCAGGTGGGAACTTGGCGTGGGCTCGGGGTTCTTACAAGACGAGGTGTGGTCTGCTGAAAGTGGTTTGGAGCGTCAGTAAGGATGCTCATACGGATGGAAAGGTCTTTGAGCTGAAGGTTGTGGTGCCGCTTAATAGCAAGGCGGAAGTAAGGCTGCCGCATGCTGGCCCTGTTCACACCGTCGGCTCCGGTATGCACTCCTGGACAGTGCCATTTGTGCCTGACCCATGGCCTCCGAAAGCATGGTTGCCGAAGGACATGGATCCGAATAGTGAGGAGCTTCCGGAAGATGACGCATTACCGTTCCCGGGTTGGGACTAGACATGACTGTAGGAAATTTGATACATTGGTATGAAAAGCAACTTGTTTCAGATCGTGTGTAAGCAGCCCTTCAAACACACGCAAGGTCAATCTGATGCACCGCTTTTGTGGCCTGGTTTCCAAGCTCTTGTGGGCAGTGTCGGAAGTCGTATGGCCTCTGTGATATGCTGCTTTCTGCCTCTGATGGTCAGCATTTCGTTCATGTGGCTCATCTAATCGTTCTCCATGTCAAATAGCCTCACCTAGAGATCGACTAATCCCCTCGTGATCAAGAGATTCTTCATGGTAAGCTTTGTCTCCATCAAAAGGCCCATCTTCATTGAATCGAGCTTTCTCGTGATCAAGAGATTCTTCATGGGAAGCTTTTTTCTCCATCAACAGGCCCATCTTCACTGAATCGAGCTTTCTCGTGATGATCTGTGAAGGATTCCGCAGTGCTACCCACGTCTACCCATCGCAGCTCTCAATCAGAGTTGCAAATGACCTCGACCCCGGTGACAATCTTACTTCGCTCCACCGCCAGTGGCGAACTCGACTTAGTGTTTCCGAACGAAACTCCTGCTTGGCTAGTGCCATCGGTGTACATCCATGTCGGCGTGCACAGAACTTGATTGAGGTCGAGATCTGGGCTGACTGACCCCGTGAGGTAGAGGCAGTCGACGTACTGGTCCTGGAATGGGATATACTGAGGTGTGAAGATGGTGTTAATGACGGTGGTGTTGGTTGATGTGATGCTTGGAGACATTTTGGTGACTTGGATGGTGAGAAGGGCACATTGCTGATCGGATGGACAGTCGAAGGTGTCTGACGGTGGCATTGGGATAGCTATGATTGAGGTGGCGAGCGCAAGCATGGCGCCAATGATCTTGGTGGTCATCATGGTGACAAGATGGGGTTGCTAGAGCTAGGCTTGGTAATCTTGTTGGGTGGCTGGATGTGGTGTTCTTGTCGTTGGGCTTCTGTTGTTGTAGAGTCTAACGCGCTCGAGGCCGATGCTTTCATGTGATTTTAGCACCCAAGTGAGGCGGGCAAGGTGATGTTCCACACACGCAGCAGCTTGACATCACATGTAGCCTGGAAGTGAAGTGAGGTGAATATGCATCCTGCGTCTCGCGATGAGTCTACGGATGTCGGCTCGCTTCATCAGGTGAATGTGAGAATTTACGAGAGACAATGGAATTCATTGGATGCAATGCAATCTCACAAGGCTCCTTCCTCTTGAGATGACTGCGCCTGACCCACCTTGGCAAGTTTTATCCAACGCGTTCTTTCCATTGGAAGTCACACCCAAAAGCTCACTTCGAAGCCCACCCTCCAAGCCCGCCGACTTCAGACTCATCTCGCAAGTTCTTCCGACTCACTCTACACTAAGCTCTAGAGGCCCAATTAACAATCGCAACCATGGTTGCGACAGAGTCGCTCCCCGGTGCGAGGGTTTGGGTCGCAACGAATGGCGGCACATCCAAAGAGTACGAGGACAAAGACATCCTGGACAGTCAAGACTCGGCAACGCGATACATCGAGGCAGTCGGAGGACAGGATTTCTGGGTGGTGATCGGGTTGGACCAAACCATTGAACTCCTTGGACAAGGGATCCGCTTGAAGGTTTGGGTAGATGGTCAACTTGTGGCGACCCGCACGATCCACCAGGATAAGATTCAACGACGTGGATACACTCACGTCGTCAAAGGCTTTCAATGTTCTGAAAGCCTCAGAAAGGACTTTTGCTTCGCCACACTTCGCACAGGTCAGCTCTGAAGTCACTCACGCTGACAGATTAACGCTGACCGGCAATAGAGGAGGACGACCAGACGGAGGCTCTCCTAGATACTGAGCGCGTCAAGCACTTAGGTTCCATCGCCGTGGAGATCCATCATGTCAAGAACTTTCGAGATGTCGAGGAAACGGGCACCAAGCAGAGCACGAAGTCTTTCGCGCAAGATTTCAAAGCTTTCGATATCATCTCAGAAAAGGCTTTGAAGGGTCGTGCAGTATCGCATAGCGTCTCGTGAGTATCCATAGAGCCATGCGACTATATCGACTAATGTTTGCAAGGCTGAAAGACGTTCCGCTGAAAGGGCCAAAAGGCCGGAGAGGCGCAGGAAACCAGCGAAACATCAGGACCCATACGGAATTTGTTGACCCATATAAGCAGCCAGCAGCAACCTACACCATCCGCTACCGCTCGAAAGGTACATTGCTTGCCGCAGGAGCTGCGAGACTAAAGCTGACCGCCTGGCAGATGCTCTCAAGTCCATGCTCATCATACCAAGGAGCAGAGAGCCTTCACCCGTCCGACCCGCGACTCCGCCAGCCATGAAAGAAGAAGAGCCTGGCGAGCTTGGCCAGATGGAAGCCGATGTGATTGAGGTGCAGAAACTCGAAGACTCCAAGGTGTGCTATGAGATCATTCAGCAAAGCCTCCTATGCTCACACAAACAGGATCACACAAAATGCCAGACGAAGATGGGACGTCGTCAAGAGGAGCAGTTCCCGCGCCGGCGCAAGACTCGCAAGAACGAGGAGATCACTGTCATCGAGTTAGATGATGACGGCGAGGTCGTCAGCGAGACCATCTACAAGAAGGCCGACGCTCTGAATCCCATGCAGACGATGGCCATCGACTGAACAGGGTGCAAGAAAGCGCGCCCACGTCGAACATCGCTGCGAGCGGTTGCCTTGACGCACTGTTGCATTGAGTTTTTAGTACTGTTGAATGAAGAAGCATGTTGATGGCATACGACGGCGGCAATGGTGTAACGTCGACGAATCCAGGCTTGTCAGTGTGAGTGTGGTTCTGGATGTGGTCTTCCTCTCGTTGCGTCTGTGTTGCTGGAGAGTCTCATAGCTTGAGAATAGTTCTATTGGCTTTTATGTGCTGTCGTGTCCGTGTCGAAGTGAAGTGGACAGCCAAATCTCACGCGAGAAGAAGCCTCGGAGTCGTGAACCCCTGCAAACTTTAAATGCGCGCGTCGTGGACCTTCCAGCCTTACTACAAGCTCGACCTTCGCTGCTTCAACTTCAGCCTTGCGATGCACAGCGGTCACAATGGCCATCACAAAGGCACTTCCCGGTGTCGTGGTCAGCGTGCTCGTCAATGGAGCAGCGCTGCAGGAGTATGCAGACTCCGAAGTCGAGGACGATGCGCGGACTGTAACCAGATACGTCGAGGCAACTTCTGGTCAGACTTTCGCAATTAGTTGTGAAACGCCCTCCAACTTTGAATTCGCCGGCAACTGCATCTCTTACAACATCCATATGGACGGAAAGAGAGTCGATAGCCATCTTGTGCTTGCAAAGAACGTCCACCCAAATGGGTCGCTCGGAGTCAGAAAGGGCATCACGCTCGACAAGGACACCATGAGGAAGTTTTGCTTCGCGAAGTTGAGGACTTCAGAGGGCGAAATGCACAATGCGCCACCCGCCGCTAGCATCCAGAATCTGGGATCCATTACTGTTGAAGTTCACCACAGACGAATGACTGGACGCAAGCTGAAGAGGAGCTGGGCTCATCCTGAAGGACGAGCGACCAGTCTCGATGTGGTGCCGGAGAAGGCTCTGAAAGGCCAAGCGGTGTCACACAGCGTGGGGTGAGTGTCAGCAAAATGCCTCGGCGTGATCAATACTGAACAATGTTCCAGGTTCGGAGACCCTGTTAGGCATAGCAGCTCCGGCATATACTGGGAGACGCGTTACCTTGACCCAACGGAGACGCCGGCGGCGACGTTCATCTTCCTCTACCGCTCAAAAGGTACATGATGTCGCCGTAATTGTCATAAGCGTACTGATTCGCGATGCAGATGCGCTCAAGTCCATGCTGATACTCCCAAGGACTCCTTCGCCAGAGCCAATGCCAACTCCGCCACCGCTAACGAAGAGACATCCGAATTCATTGAGCCAGGCTGAAGTTGCAGAGATGCAAAAGAGACTACAAGAATTTGAAGTATGCTCTTCTCTCTCGTATCCGGAGCGTGCTGACCGATGATACAGAGCCAGAGTAGTAAGTCCAAGGCCAAGGTTAAGCGAGAGCAGAATGAGAACTCGCCGCCACGGCGAAAGACCCGCAAGAGTGGAGAAGTCACTGTCATTGAGCTTGACGATGATGGCAACATCGTTAACGAGACCTCTATGTGCAAGTCTGAGACTCCAGATGATGCAACGCAGCTGATCGATATCAACTGAGGAGGGCTACCACATGTCTCGGTGCTTACATCTGCATATCTTGAGGAAAGCGCTGTCGAGAGAAAGATGTGTATTGATGATTGAATGGAAGAGGGCTTCATCGTTGGAGTTTGCGCAGGCTTTTCTTGGCGAGCCTCGCATCGAGGCATGAAACTCTGTTCTTACCGCGTACCTTAAATCCACAACATGTCGGCTGTCTCCTTTATTATTATCAATACTCTACAGCCTTGCTTGATTGCTTGATTATCCGGGCCCACGAGATCATGAGTTGTAAAGTGCTATCAATGTAGCTAGGCTGGGCTAAGCTAGAGCATGCTCCTATAGTTCTAGCTCAGCCTCTGGGCCGTGCTGATAGCCGCCTGAGCTGCAGCTGAAAAGCTCTGGACGCACAGAGCCTGAGATGCGGCCTCTCTCAAGCGATTTCCTCTGCTTTCCTACGTCCTGACTACTTGACCGATCTACTCACACCTTCGCAGTCTCTCTACGCTGAACCACAATGAACGACCGCATAACCAACGTCTGGCGCAGCAACGCCTCAGGTCAAGCCCGCCAGCACAACGGCAACGTCTTTGGCGGCAACACCTTCAACTACGGAGCCTCACCCACCCCCTCCTCACCCCAAGCCCGCCTCGCAGACGATGGCCCCAAATCCCGACCCCCCGACCTCGCAGCTGGCGCTCGGCCCTGCAGCCTCGACGATTTCCGCATAGCAATCATCTGCGCCTTACAAACCGAATTCGACGCCGTGGACATCTTGCTAGAAGAAGTCTACGAAGGAGAAGAAGCATTCCGACCCCGTCACCCAGATACCAACACCTATACTTTCGGCCGCTTGGGCGGAAAACCCGTGGTTCTCGTGAACTTGCCGAGTATGGGGAAAGTCAGCGCCGCAACCGTGGCCACGAATCTCGGGATCAGTTTCAAATACATCGAAATCGCATTCTTGACTGGCATTTGTGGTGGTGCGGAGAAGGATGATAGAGGGAATGGAATTTCGTATGGCGATGTGATTGTCGGGAAACAAGTTGTTCAGGAAGATTTTGGGAGGTTGATGGATGATGGTATGCATAGGAGGACGGAGGTTGAGGATGTTCTGGGACGATTACCGCCGAGGATCAGGCAGTGGATTGGTGCGTTGAGTGGATGGAGGAATTTGAAGGGGTTGAAAAGTGATGTGAAGGTTATTCTTGAGAAGACTTTTGACAACGAGGAGTTTGCGAGGATGTTTGCGTTTCCTAATAGGCACGAGGGTGAGGTTTTGCCGGTTGGAAGGGATTTGCAGATTTTGTTTGGGAGGGTTGCGACTAGTGATGCTGTGCTTAGGAGTGCGGAGAGGAGGGATCAGATGATTGAACAGGATAAGGTTATTGGGTTTGAGATGGAGAGTGCTGGCATGTGGGATCAGTTACCTACTGTGCTTGTCAAGAGTGTTTGTGATTTCGCTAATGCGCAGAAGAGTAAGGAGTGGCAGCCGTACGCGGCTTTGACTGCTGCGGCGACGACGCAGGCTATGATTAGGAAATGGACTTTTCAGGTTCACAGTTGATGAACAACAGGAAAAAAAATCAGACTTAATAACCAGTCCTCTGGAAGAACATTGGCTTCCAGTCTAGTGAGCATTTCGCAAACTCGCTCTCCGAGACCGCGGATGTTTTACGGGTCGCAAAGAGAACTGGGCCGCGTAGTGATGGGCACTCCTCATGGAAGCACCTCCGCGTCAGACTCATCTGAATCCAGATCCATCGTCGGGCTGGCTGGGATTGCAGAACTTGTAGGTCTCTCATATTCTGCCTCGATCTCGCCATCGTCACCAAGCACGATGACAGTAGTTGGTGTCTTCCGACGACGCCGCTCAGCACGAGAAGCAGTCTCTCGAATTTCCTCTTTGATACGGATCGTTTGGGCGCCACGCTCTCTTTCCACTGCTCTCAGGCGTTTCAGCTCTGCTAGCTGCTCTTCAGGACTCATTGACTCAAGATCGCGATCTTCTTCTTCCGCGGCTGGCGGTTGCTCCGGTTCCTGGTCTTTTGGAATAATGTTGAGCTTCTGGAGCTCGGCTTTCGATCGATAACGGAATTCGTAAGTCGCGACTGGGTTCTCAGGGTCAATTTGTATCGTCTTTACCCAGACAGCTGTTGTGGATGCGTCTTCTGCAGGATGGCCAAGACTATCACATGTCAGGAACTGTTATCAAGTGGTCGAGGAAGGCCTTTACCTGACGCTGGTCTCAATTTCCTTGCCTTTGACAGCAGCCTCGTCGAGGGGGCCAATTTCTCTTTTCTGATGGACCTCCTGTCCGACCAGATTGAGAATCTTTACGTGATGCACAGTGATCCGAATCGTGCCGAGCTCCTTCAGTCTCTCGTCACCAAGGTTTCCCTTTTTTGATCCTCCCTCTTCGATCGCCGAAAATTGAAATCGACGCAGTTTGCTTCCGGATCTGAAACCTCGACTGAGGCACGTGTTGTCTGCTGAGTAGTACGTCTTCGCCATGTTGTCGTCGAGAAGAACGGAATCGAGCAGTTCGCCGTCGATGATCACAAACCACGCTAGGCCAAATTGTGGTCCTATATGTATCTCGCCTTCTTCAAGTGGCTCGTCCTCGCGGTAGAAGTTGGATGGAATAGCGTGAAGGTCCGCATGGATCTCGAACTTCATGTTTGGTGCGACCTCGACGTAGCGCGTCACCTTGTTCTTGTTCTGCGACTCATCCTCATCGTTGCCGATATATTCTTGCAAGGCATCGTCGCCGACATGCACGGCAACAGCGACATCGGGAATGCTGTCTGAGATGACCATGATGGAAGGCGTTCCGTGTGGATGCTGGTAGCGAAGGAGCTGAGCAGGTACTGTAGATGTTGGTGGAATGTTCAATATTGAAGAAGGGGTTTGAATTCAGTTGCAATGTGAGAGTCTACCTGTAGAACAATCGTCAGCACGTGGAGAATGCCTCACTTACACATGTGCGTTGCCTCACGTTGCGGCAAAAGTGAAGAAAGCACATGCATGCGCCGCAAAGTCTTCGTGATATGCCTCCAATGACACTTTCGGCATCCTCATTCGACTCAGGCATCCCTTCCAAGACCTCCAATATTCAAGAGGGAGGGATGGTCGCGATGATTAAGAATGAAATGTGAGACTTTGCGTTGAGCAGACTTATACTACCAATCTTGAGGGCCATTCCGACATGTCTCATTACGCTCATCTGTAATTTTGCTTTTTGTCGCTCTGCGACCACTCCATCTTGATCTATCCTGTGGCTGGGACTTTTCGTAGTCATTTAGTCATACTCGACCTCATCTCCTTGGCCCGGTCACTAGTTTCTCAGGCGCGATTTTAAAGCTCGACCGCCTTCTTCGCCATCTCGAGCGCACCTTCGTAAGTCTGGTTGCCACCAATGAAGCCGCTTGCGTGCACGAAGATGCATCCTGGGATGCCCGACAACGTGCTAAGCTCCTCATCTCGCATACCTCTCCAAGCCTCTGGCAGGCCCTTCCGATTCTCAAAGCTGCCTGGCTCCAGGCTGACGGCACGAATTCTCCACTTCGAGTTCTCGTCGCCGTTCTCTGCGAACAAGGCGTAAAGCACATTGCCCTGGCTACCTGTCTCCTCCTCAAGTGCATAAAGATGGTCTGACCACGGCACACCTTCTGGTGAGTAGGGAATGACGATTATGCGTCCTTTGGGGTCGATGGACTGTCGGGACTCGAATGCCTTCTTGACAATAGCACGAGCTGGAAGCCATGAAGTGACCTTGTCTGAAATTTCCAGCTCGAACTGCTCGCCGACGAAGGAGGAAGCTCGAATGAAGCGTGCATCTTCTTCTGTCTGGTCCTTGGCCTTGCTGGTAGTCATAAGCGCGGAAAGCTTGTTCGTGATGGCGGGAGTGATAGGCATGTGGTTGTATCTGCCGACGACGCTTGCGAGGCTGAAGCCCTTGTCGGAGAACTTCTTCTCAATGCCAGCCCTGCGCAGCTCTTGTGGATCGTATGCGGAGATACCATTGTCATTGGCATCAAAGGCTTCGACAAAATCCTCATACAGCTTTTGGTACAGCAGGTCGACATCGGGGTTGTCGATGCCTGCGCTGGTGAGATGTGAAATGATTCTCTTGCCGTAATGCATCCACACCAGACCCGCCGAACTCAGCTTGGTGTTCTTGCCTGGGAAAGTGGCATTGAAGTCGCGCTGGTGGTGGTCGTAGCGGAAAGCAGTGTCATCGTGCACTCCACCCACATCCACGACAATATTGCAATTCTTCAGAACTTCTGGATCTCGCGTGCGTGTGATGGTGGCATTCTGGTATTCTGGCAGCAGGCGAAGCAAGTGGACAGCCAAGGCCTCGTCGGCGTGGAAGTGGCCACTGTGTGTGCCAATGACTGGTGCAGCGCTGCCGTTGGACATCTTGACCTTCTTCACCGCCGGCTCGGACATGGATTGGCGGAGGGACGAGTGGAGGAGCGGGTTGGAGGCGTACAAGCGGTCGATGATGTCTTTGGGAGTTTTCGCTCGCGGTGCTGTGAAACGTCGGGTTGCTGAGCTTAATATGCGTGTATTCAGCATGAAATATTGAATAGATTTAGTTGCTTCGCCTGCCAACTTCTGCGCTCACATGAAAGTCTCTGTTTTGCTGTATCAAAGCTAAGCTCCGGACCCTGCATACTTAAGCGGAATCGCGCTCCGCTCCGCTCCGCCAAGCAAACTCGTTTTCACGTGCTGTGCCGACGACAGAACCAAGCACACGATAGAATAGAAAATGATTACCTGAAACGGGCTGTCTGTCATGCGAAGCGTCGATCGCTAAAAGTACGCAGAGACAGCTCTCGTGGTTGCTGGCTGCTGCAGCAGTTGGAGGTAGAGGTAGAGGGTGTGTCACTCTGCTGTGAATTGCGTACGGCAGGGCTTGCTTGCTTGCACGCGACCTCTCGCCATATTCTACTAGGTCAAGTCAAGTCAGGTCAAGTCAAGCTACCTCATCTGCTCCCTTCACTCTACCACCATCCTGTCGCCAAGTACGCCTTGACCGTTGCCGTCCTCACCGCAGGCAGGCAGTTGTGGAGAGTGACAACTAGCCTTCCCACAAGCCACACCACACCAGGCCAGACATCCTCATCAATTGTTCCTCCCTCCACCGCCTTGTCCACCGCACCGCACCGCACCGCACCACGTGCATCGCCGGGCACAGCGCCTTCTTCCGGCGCATGAGCGTCCCGAGTCGACTCAACTCAACGCTCGACAACCTTCACGCCCACCCCTCCAACCCTACCTACGTACGGCTTAAGCGATGATACTCCGCTTTCTCGGGAGCACCCTGTTCCTGTTCTCCATCGTCTTCACTATACCACTCGCTTTCGATGTCGGCGGCCGCACGTGCGGCCTGGCGTTCAGTCTGAGCCTGGCAAGCTACTACTTGTTCTTGTCATGTCTGCGCATTGCTACGCCAGATCGATCTACATGGAGGAGAGCGGCAGTCAACACCATCTCAGGCTTACAGACGCTGGTCATACCGTTCTTGCTGATCTGGAGCTTGAACAAATTCAGCGTGGATGGTGGAGATGATGCGAGCTGGGTGAGCCGGGCATTCTACAACGCAACGAAGCCACTGCACCAAAATCCAAGCTTCAAGGACTGGGTGTTTGGAAAAGAAGGCTTGCTGGAGCATGCGTTGATCGGAGGATGGGACAAGCTGTTGAGATACTCAACGCCCGTGTTCCAGCTTACCGAAGGCTTCTGCAGCTTGCTGGTTATTCAAGCTGCCGGACAGGTGACAAGATACCTGGTGAACAATGGCGACGGAGGAGATACCTGGATGCTGGGCTTGCTGGTACCCTCTGGCAGCATCATCGCCAGTTCAATCTACTTCATCTACCGCATGTCAACCTTCCCAGGACTGGATAGCCAGGACGCCATCCTTATCGGAATCGCCATTGCCAGCGCATTTTTCTTATGCGCCTGGGGCATCGGCTCGGGACGAGGCAACATTGTGGAGAGCAGTCTGCTGTTTGCATACATCACTCTCTGCATTTACCAGATCTTCACCGACTACCAACCCAGTCATCCCTTGCCAGACACGCCCGCAGCACCCGACGCTGCAGAATTTCCACCATTGCCGCCGATTCTCATGGCCAGTTACTCGACCATCACACAGGCACTCTCCTCTCTGCCAAGCACCATCCACTCGGCTTTCGGATTCATGATGGCTGCCATTCAGACCGTCACACCTTCCGTCATCATCTCACTCATTTACCGCCTGCTAGTCCTCTACGCAGCAGCACGAATTATTCCGGCTGTTCGTGAGTCCGGAGCACGAGCACTTGCTGAAGATCCTTCATTCGAGGAGTCGTCCGAAGGCGTACAGACCTTGATGGGCTTCTTGACTTACTTCAGCCCCAGCATCTTGATCGCAGTCTACACGAGTTTACTCATGCAGCACTTTTCGAGCGCTGCCGCTGATCATCCAGGGGAATGGTGGACTAGCCAAGGTGGCGAAGGCGGTGGAAACATTTCACGATGGGCTAATCTCGCTGGAGTCATGGCATTATATGCTGTGGAGCTTTATCTCGGCAAGGACCATGACGATGGGTTGACAAGTCACTGGAAGCTGGATTGAGGAACGGAAATATGGAAACGTATGAGTTTTGACTCAAAATGGAAGTCTCAAATTTCGAAGCAGGATAGCGGCGGCGGTTTACGTGTCGATCCCCGAAAAGGTCTGCATTGACGACCACGATCCCGAAGAGGACGCACAAGCAGAAGCCAATGCGGACGCGATCGCGATCGCATCTCCTGTTTGCTCATCTAGTGATCGTCTGAGGCGTAGGAGAGAGTATTGGCTGAGACTCTCGACCCGAGCAATTCTTCGATGTGCTACATCAACACACTTGCGTCTTGGCCACTCTATACGTGAGCATGCAGCCGGCGGCTTTTGCACAGCATTAACGGGAGGGAGATGCTGTTATATCTCATTTGTGACATTGACGACAGGGAAAGAGGAGCCCGAAGGAGGCACAGCGGCGCGTGGGAGGAAGCCAGACTGACGAACAGATACCCCAATAACAGCATTTCAGCATTTGCGGCGCAACTCCTAAGGTAATGTTGAGTGCAGGCGACTACCATTTGTGGTTGGGAAATTTGATTACTTTTCAAACAGATTTTGATTATTCACACGATCACATGTGTACCTGTCGATCATGATGTCACCTTGATGCGCTGCGCTTCTACTGCACTGATATTGAAAGCAGATACTCAACGAACTTCTCTACAACACTCGGAACACTTCAGTTTGTGATCATCGACCACGAACGATCTTCCGAACAATCTTCAAACCATCATGGCCGAAACACACCACTTCGATGTCAACAGGCTCTTCGGAGTTAAGGGCTACGTCTGCGTCGTAACAGGTGGCGGAACTGGCATTGGTTTGATGGCTACCCAAGCACTTGCTGCCAACGGAGCGAAAGTCTACATCACTGGCCGTCGCTTCGAGGCTCTCGAAAACGCCGCCAAGTCTCACGACCCTTCTCGCTCAGAAGCTCAAAACGAAGCACAAGCATCAGCCGTGAAGAACAGCGGCGGCCAAATCATCCCGCTTGGGCCTTGTGATGTGCGGAAGAAGGACGATCTGGAAAAGGTGGTGACGGAATTACGCAAGAAGGAAAAGTACATCAATCTGCTTGTGTGCAATGCCGGCGTAGCAGGTCCAAAGGCTGAGCCGAAAGAGGAAGATGCTGAAGACATGAAGAAGAAGTTGTGGGACAATGAGAGCGTCGAGGAGTGGCAGCAGACGATGGAGACGGATGTGACCTCGGTCTATTTCACTACAGTGGCTTTCTTGCCTCTGCTCCAAGATGCAATCAACACAAATGACGGTACCGGCAGCGAGAGATTTGCACCCAGTGTAATCACGATCTCCTCCATGAGTGGATTGATGCGCCATGCTCAAGGCCACTTCTCCTACAATGCTGCCAAGGGTGCAACGGTGCACCTTACGAAGCTCATGTCTGCAGAGTTCCAGAAGCTTGGAGTGCGAGTCAATAGCATCGCGCCTGGCTACTTCCCTTCGGAGATGACGGCGAAGGAATCAAACGAGAAGCAGAAATCTGAGTTCCCACAGGAGAAGATTGAGAGCGCTGGTCACGTGCCACTCATGCGAGCTGGCAGAGATGAGGAGATTGGTATGGGCGTTCTGTTCTTCACAAGAAACCACTATGTCAATGGCGAGATTCTGGCGATTGATGGCGGTGTGCTTAATGTGGTGAGCGGAAGGTAGGCTGCTTCGGTTGAGGAATGCACGTAGCGAGGCGTTGTATGGGATCAAACAAAAGGCATGACGTGACATAGCTATGCGATTGAAGTAGAAGCAGACTCCTGCAAGGTATGAATGACTTTGTATCTAGCCTGGTCTCGGGGGGGCAACTAAACGACCTTTCAACTTCTGCCGGCTCAATTGATTGGCCGTCACATGAAATTTGCCTGCAGAAGCGGCAGTGCGCCACTCTAAGCAAACGGTCGTGCATACGGGCAAATATCCTTTCGACTGACCCACGCAGCACTACATGTATCACTTCCACCCACCGACTTCGTCATCACCATGGCCGACCAGGCTGCGCAAGAAGACGCTGTGCTCAACATGGCGACCCAGCCAACTCAACCGCCCCAGCAGGTCTCGCGGCTGAAGAAATTGACCAGACGCGCATGGACGAAGCTATTCGGACCCAAGAAAACGAAGCCTGCGCCGCCCGCCCATCTCGCTCCTATCTATTCGACAACGAAAATGACAGATGCCGTGGACCCGTCGCACACGAGACCCCTCCCATCAGACATCTCCAATGAGCATACCGTTGCGGACGAAGATCAAGTCGCCACACACAGTCTCGCCAACAGGCGATCTCGCCTAACACCTCCGCGACTTCGACTAGGCTCCGATATTGCAGAAGATGAGTCGCTACACCCTCCAACAGTCGAGTCCATCAAGATCGCCTGTCGACCGCAGCTGTTGCCGCAGGCGTCGTCGTTCTACGATGAGAACATCGGCCTGAGATCTTCAATCGACGACTCATCTCCACCGACATTTAGAAAGCCAGCTGTATGGACCTCTCCGTATAAAGTAGACGAGGGTGTTTACGGCGACCCCGACTTTCCAAACAGCGTGATTGCTGGTCGAGATGGTCACGAGACGCACTCTGCGAATATGCTTGGACCGATTTTCAGTCGTTGTCCTGATTCCGATGCACTCTCCCCATCCACAGATGATTCTGGGAAGGAAGCATCATTCTCGCACCTTCTCGATGCTACTCGTATGAGGCGCAAGACCTTTCGCTCTAGCCAACTTGCCACCAGAGTGTTCGGCATCGCTGAACTCTGCGAGGCAATCTTACTCGCGGCATACAATGGTCACGTACTACCACAAAGCGAGCCCGCGCGATGGCTCTTCACCGTTAAGAGAGTGAACAAGAGCGTCGCAGCCACCATCGCAGGCTCACCAAGGCTGAAACAATTGATGTGGCTGACTCGCTCGGACGGAGATTCGGGAAGAGACTGGGACCTGGAAACTCAGCCACTCGGCTGGCTGCTCAAGAGTGCAGGCGTCTGGGAGGAAATCACTTGCACCGGACGCAGAGAAGGCAGGCGCTCCACTGGCTTCACGGCTGACTACACGATTCGTCTCCAGATCCGAGACTACCGCGTTCAGCTGCTTCTGTCGCTCCTCAAGACTGTCGAAGCACTCGGAGCACAGTGTTCACAAACATCGTGGAGATCAATGCAGACCTGCAAGTGGCACATCGCGCCCACAATTCGCTTTGAATTCCAATATATCTCAGGCACGGCATATGACACAATAATTCCTCTTCGGCGTCATGATCGTAACCACTGGCTTATGGATGATCGGAAGACGCTTGGAGATGTTTACGATGTGCTTAAGCAAATGCTACAGACCTATGATGATTACCGCGCGATGATAGATGACGTCGAGACCATTCGGGCACGGGAAGACAAACAGAGAGAGGACAGACTTCAGGCGGCGTTGAGGAGAATTTGTGGCAATCAGGGAGATTAATTGCGCTGTGAATGGTGGGTGAGATAGGTCGTGGAACACCCATTACCTCTTATATAAGAGGTTGGGCCCAGCCAGTCCCGTCCTGCACTGGGTAACCACCACTCATTCAACACAGTATAATTCACCGCGACCAGCATTCACAACATCTCCGGTCCTGGATAAAAGAGAGGCCTGCTGCCCGCCGTCGATTTCCCTCTACACGACACTGATCGGACACCGGAATATTCTCACGACGACCTCGAATCAAAGAACCAATCACAGTATCATTACAATTCACAACAACACAAAGGACGCCACAACGGAATGGGATGTTGTCACAGCACAATGGGAGGGCCAAAGCCAAGACCGAACATTAAACCCAGGCCCGAGGGTGAGACGAGCGGACCGTGGGTTAGCTCGTAGGAATGGGCATTGATGCGAGAACATGACTTGAACCTTTCAAGGCTTTATGAGTTTCGCCAACGATCCGAGCACATGGCTCGAAGTGGCAATGGCGTTATGGGTTTGTTTTCAAGTTGTTGCGAGTTATGGGTTCGATAATAAGCCGTTTAGTGGCAAAAATCAGGAAATACACCTGATCAAGTCTCTCCATAGCACGACCAAAACAAGGATCGATCTCCTCTTCAAACTCCTCAAAAGTAGGAGTGCCCAAGATCTCAATGATGCAAATCCACCCTCCTCATACATGATACATCCCCTCCTTCTCATCCCCCAAACCACACCGCTATCTTCCCCGTAGCATCCCCAAACGATCGCAGCACAAACAAAAAGCAACGGTGTCAAAACAACCAATTCTCTCCAGCGATCTCCATGTGTTGAACCAGATGGTGAAATGTGCCTTGAAGTTGCAGGCCCCCCAGCAAACACGATGTTTCGCTTCCGGTCTGCAGTGATTTGCTGGACAAGATCTTGGTCGTTAATCCTTAGTCATGGTTGGTCAATTCTAATCCATATTGAACGGCACCGCAGCAATGGCCTAAATGGAGACGTGAAGTGAAGTGAAATGATTAATAGCAAGGATTCTCTGCTGGGTGGCCGAAAGCTTGTATTTACGCGATCCCTCGCGGCAACCTCACTCCTTTGTGTTCGACCTTCTGGATGAACTACGAGCCGCTGCTAAGACGTCGGCGCGCACCAGTGATTAAAACCGCGGGAGAGCTCGAACCCAAGATTCTCGACATGCGAACTAGAGACTTGGTCCAACGTAGCGCCCACCTGGAACTCGGAAGTTGCAGAGATTAGCGCATGAAGCTGAGTTCGTCGAGGCTCAGTGGGCTGGAGAAGATGGTAAGAAGGAGTCGAGGCGGGAAAACGATCATTTGAATGGTGCTGTGGGCGGTTTGAGGGAAATCGATCTATCAAGTGCTCCAGCTCCGCGCTGAATGCCGAGTGATACGAGATAGCTCTTATGTTTTGATACGTCTGGCATGGAATAGGATTGTGAAATAGTTCTAAGGGTCCATATCTGGCGCCTCGCATTAGAATACTCGTTACCTCACGTAGCGTCTCCAAACCACATCGTGGGACCATTCAGGGCCATGAGAGCAAAGTGCCCGCCAACAACAGGCCGCGCTCTGTACGAATCCCAGGTGCCGGCCTCGTCACTCCCACTTGTACTAACGTAGAATCGGTCTCCAAAAGGAATTGTGCTCTGTCCATTTGAGATGAAAGCATGCACGTCGTCTACGAACATGTCTTTCACATCCTCATTGCCAGATCGTTGAGCAACAGCTGCTGCCCAGAGCATCCAGTCCGTCTTTCCCCAATTCACGCGACTGTCCAGTGCGACGCCGGATTCGGCCCGTACACTCGGGTAGTATGCTGATTGCAAAGTGTGGGCTTCAGGCGGAAATGTTTCCAGGTTCAGGAGAACATCAATATAGAGGTTGTAGGCAGTCGTCCAGGACTCATCTTCGCCTTGGACCAGAGTAAAATGCGTTCTGTCGGAATCAAGGCCTGCGCCTTGGTTGTAAAGCACGTCGGCGAATTGAAGGCCAACGTCTGAGTAGTTTGTCTGTGCGGTCATGCGGCCGTAAGCATTCAGTGCGATGGCAGATTTCATGGCCAGCGAGGTTTGATTTGCAGAAGCACCAGCGCCATCGTCAGAGGAGAGCTGATTGCTAGGATCTAAAAGTAAAAAATAGAAGCATTAGCAGATGTCACAAGCGAGGAAAAGCCGTTTGCAACCAATGAATCGATTGGCCCTTATGAGCAAGACATGAGGGCTACTAGGCGTGAACGTGCAGGATGCGGGCTTCTGCCCTTTGATCTACTCACAGAGTCCTCCTTCAACAAGATAATCGGCGTAATTCTGAAACAGGGACGAAAATTGTGCTGCCCAGTCCGTATTGCCTGTAGCGTTCTGATACATGTATGCAAGAAGAATGATATCACCACACTCCTCCAATGGCATTGGCTCTGCGAGACCATCGTCGTGACCTGTCGCATTGGGATAGTGGGCCCCAATGTCGTGTATAGCGAAATTGACGTCCCAGCGACCGGTGGCAAGGTATTGCATGACCGGCTCGCACAGGAGACGAATCCATTCCGGAGCCATAACGTACAAGATGGGCGAGAGCGGGAAGATCACATCGACCTAGTCGGGAGAGCATCATGAATTAGCCAACATGCGATGGTAACATAGTATTGTGTCGGGCAGATGATACCGTGTTGACATTGCCATCGCTACTGATCTCCTTCTGGAATACCATGACGTCGCTCGTGTTAAGGTTGTCCGCAATGGTCAACTCCATGGCGCCAAAAGTCTGGCCGACGGAAAGCTGGATGATGTCCTTGTATTTGGAGCCCCCGAGGCTCTCAGCATTTGCTGCAACGACTGAATCAAAATCCCGAGACTCGGCATCCGCTGCTGCAAAGTCATCGAGGGCAAGATTACAGCCGCAGACGACCCAGTCATCATCGCTGCAAGCTGATTTCTAGTAGCTTTGCCTTGAGTCGCCGAGATAATTGACATCTGAATCTCGCACATATCCGATGGCAAAGGTAGCGTTAGTTGTACTTGCTATGCTGCCTAAGTCGTGAGAGTAAGCAAGCCCAGCGCGAGGCTGCCAGGTCGTCGATGCGTCGCCATCGCCGCGAATTTCACCATGTTGGACGAAGTCGCTTCGCGTACGCTCCAATTCTCCCACCGAATGAGTGAGCGCATCCGTATCGCCGTCGGTAGGTCGACTGCAGTAGACGGCAGTACCCCACTGAGCCATGTCGTTGACTTCTGAGAAAGGAGCACCATTGATAGACGCGAGAGTCATGACAGTTGTGCTATTAGCACTGGGAGTTGAGGTCCAGACCACACCAGCATCTTCCTCGAAATGTCCGGTCCAGGAGCTGTCCATATCTGAATAGATTTGTACGGAATGTTTTTTGCCATCGTTCGCGGACGCTGAGACAGTCAGGTAGGTGAAAGGTAATGAGTGGCGCACGTAATTATTGGGAGCCATGGGCGAAAAGAAGTCCAGAGTAAAAGTCACAGAGGCCGCGTCAACGAAAAAGGATGAATGAGTAGTCGTGTATGTGGCACCTCTCACGATTCCTGCAGTCAGGTCTTCTCCCGGCGAAGGAACTCCAAACAAGCTGTATGCCTTCTCATCGACTCGAGCTATTACAGACCAATTGAGTTGCTGGCCGTTCCAGAACTGGGGCGTGGAAGATGGTAAATTAGCTGCCTTGTTGCCGGGCATCCATGCTGGAAGTGGTTAGCAGGTTCCAGTGGTTTGGATGATCTGCTAACATACCTGATAGGTAAGAATTGCGGACTCCAAGAGGATAGGATGGCGGCAGAATTGGGGAGAACGAGGCAGGGTGTGAAGTGGAAGGGGATGTAAAAGCTACATTGTCGGTGATGCACATATAAAGCAGGGCCGTAAACACAGCACCGTACAAAGTTAAGGCGACTATACCGACGACCAGAGGAAATCGAGCTGGCAGATGGCAACATGCGCAGCAGATATGTCTTCTTCGACGGGGTTTAGTGCTGCAAGTGTCAGTGATACCAATGCCCCATGGACCATGGTAGATGGAAGATTCAGCAGACTCACCTACGATGCAGCGGGTCTCCCGTCCAGCTTTGCAAGTACTGATGAGAACTTGGCTCGTCGCGGAGGATTGGGACATAGTCGTCGCGGGCCATGTTGACGACATAGTTGTTGTTGTATAGACGCGTAGATGTAGATGGGATGGTTGCCGGGACATTGGACTGATCGCTGCTGGACACGGCAACTGCAAGTGGCCCTGGATATATATATATTATATATATTATATATATACCTACTTAAGGTAGAACATACAAAAGCGACTGGCGAGTATATAAGTAGAATACCAAGGATGACAATGGCCATCATTTCTTGGCGCGTATATACAGCAGAATCCACCTACATAGTTCTAGCACCTCACAACTATGAATGCAAGGCTCGCTTTTCGCTTCAACTTGACCGCTTCACGCCTATCTTCAGCTTCACCTTTACCAACCCCATCTTACGCCTTCGCCAGCATGGCCTCGACAACCAACGGCGAAAAGCCACGCCTTCGATACGCAGATGTCCGTGCCATACAGTTCTACAAGACACACGACTGATCTATGGCGGT
Source organism: Pseudocercospora eumusae (assembly GCA_001578235.1). Classification (NCBI taxonomy): domain Eukaryota; kingdom Fungi; phylum Ascomycota; class Dothideomycetes; order Mycosphaerellales; family Mycosphaerellaceae; genus Pseudocercospora; species Pseudocercospora eumusae. The sequence goes on from LFZN01000079.1 coordinate 67,436, forward strand.
ATAGATCGGTATCAATCTCTCAGACCAAATCTTCCGTGGCTGGCAACATGGCAAGAAAGCTCACGACGACGATCTCGAATCAGTCGTTCAACGCGCACGCGACGCCGGAGTACGAAAGATGATGGTCACTGGCTCCGACCTCGCCGAAAGCAAGAACGCTGTCAAACTTGCAGAGCACTATCCAGGTCTCTGCTATGCGACAGTAGGTGTACATCCTTGCTCGGCAAAGACATTTGACAAGCATGAAGGCGGTCCAGAAAAGCTGCTGGAAGAGTTGAAGAAGCTGGCACAAGAATCACGAGACGCAGGCACTGCAACAGCTTTTGGCGAAATAGGTCTGGACTACGATCGCTTACAGCACGCGAGTAAGGAGACACAGATGAAATACTTCGAGAAGCAGCTCGACCTGGCTGCAGAACTGCATATGCCGCTCTTCCTACATATGCGCGCCGCCTGGGATGACTTCAAAGCTCTCCTGCAACCGAGACTTGAGAAGTTCCCGAAGCGTGGCGTCATCCACTCCTTTACAGGCACACTTGAGGAAATGCAGAATATTGTCCAGCTCGGCTTCGACATTGGCATTAACGGGTGCAGCCTGAAGACCGACGATAACCTGGCGGTTGTGAAAGAGGTACCCATGGATAGATTGCAGATCGAGACTGATGGTCCTTGGTGCGAGATCAGACCGAGTCATGCGGCGAGTGTTCATTTGAAAGACTTGCCTACTGACATGCAGCTTCCGAAGGCTGTGAAGAAAGAAAAGTGGACCAAGGATACGATGGTGAGTAATCATTTGTATGCGTCTTATTGCTTGCCTAAGTTCTGCGCGTTAGGTCAAGGGACGAAACGAGCCGTGTGCGATCGGCCAAGTAGCATGGGTCGTCGCTAAGGTCAAAGGCGTGCCGGTCGAAGAAGTCGCTGAAGCTGCATGGAACAACTCCATTCGCATGTTCTCGCTTGGAGAGTCCTCCGGCTAAAGCCTTGCCGTGGTAGAGTCGCTTCCGTTAGGAACCCTGAAGCGCAAACAAGCGCACAGCCAGGCCTGCAGCGTGCGCCTGAAAGCCCACGAGCGTCACAGACCTCGCGGACGATATTGCCACATCCCTCCTCTAGAGAGACTGTTCTGGAGTATGAAACGCTATGCGACACATTGCTTCCCTTGAGCAACCTCTCAGACATGCCCTCAAGCTCATCGCGACGCTCTACGACATTCAGCTCTTCTCTCGGCTTGAAGTGTCGCGAATCAGGAATCAGGCAGTCTCGCCAGTCATGGCTATCACAAGCCAGAAACATGACCAAGACAGTATGACCTCGGTATTGTGATCGATTGCATGCTATCAAAGATTAGATCCGGCTTGGATGAACCGATAATTGCGGCTTGAAGCGGTGAATTTATGAGGGTGGTGTTCCACGTTGGACGCTCACCTCGGGCTCCCTCTGGGCAAGACCACGCACTCCAACGGACTATGGCGGCCAAGCGGTTTTGTCCCAACGCATGAATCAATTATCCTGCTGGCCTTGCACATGTACTGCACAAGCCTCAATAATAAGCTTTGAATAATTGCGAACCTTCCAGGTCTTGCTGAACCAGTTTCGTGGATCATGATACGACAAACCGAGAGGCCCATGTCCCGCGATCGATTGGCACCTAGCCATTGCCCTCGAGAGCTATCAACCGCGTGGAGTGCGTGTTCTTGGGGCTCTGGGAACGGAATTATGTTCCGAAAACATTGCACCCCGGTGTCACCACCCCGGCCGCCGATATTCGCTGTACACCCTCTGGCCAGGACTCAGGGAAGCCAGGGCCCTTGGACAATGCCAGTGAACTATGAAAGTGCCCAATGAGGTGTTTAAATATCCTTGTTAAGCGAGAACTTAGCAATCGGCACGCTCAAAACTCTACCCTCGGAGTTGGCCAGAGGGTGTAGAACTAGGGAACCTTAACCACCATCGAACTCTATGACCTTGCCATCCGTCGTCACCGCCCACTCGTCTTTCACATCGTGGACAGCTTATCGGCCGCATAACCGGACTACTGTGTGTGAGATGACAAATGGGACAAGTATGCTATCGTATTCTGCTACTTATTGTCTGTTACTTCGAGAGCAGCGGTTCTCTTACTCTGCCATAGACCAGATAGTGCCCAAAACAAGCCTCCGATCTACGACATGACAGGATCAGCACCAAACCCCTTCCAAGAAATCTCTTCCGATTTCTGGAACCAATACATCAAAGGCCGCCCTCCCCTCGCCGAATCCCTCCTACAACGAATCTGGTCCTACCATGCCTCTCACGGCGGGCTCTTCAACCTCCTCCACGAGCCCGGAGCAGGAGCCGGTGTGCACTCTCGCCGCTTCGCCACAAAGTTCCAAAAAGTCATCGTCTCAGACATATCACCCTCAAACATAACCGCAGCAAAATCCCATCTCCAAGACCTCTCAAACATCACCTTCCGCGTCGGCCCTCTCGAAGACTATTCGGGCATCGAAAAAGAAAGCGTCGACATGATCCTCGCCATCAACTGCATCCATTGGACAGACATCGACAAAGCCCTAGAATCTGTCCAGCATCAATTAAAACCCGGCGGCACGTTCGTCTCGATACTTTTCTGCCACTCGGTCCTCAAAGATCCTCGGGCTCAGGAACTTTGGTTGAAGATTTCGTGGAGGACTCTCGCGTCCGTGTGGGAGAAAGATGGTGTTCCTCGCGGTGAGCAACCGCTCTGGCTGAAGAAAGTGGTGAGCGGTGGGAATGCTTTGCCTTTTCCGGAGACTGTTTTCGAGCCGGGCGTGAAGAGAGTGAGGATAAATTACGAAAAGGATTTTTTCCCGGCTTATGTGCCTGAGGAGGATGAGAAGGCGTTTGAGAGGTTGCCTGATCAGTTTGGGAAGAGTGATGAGATTGTTTCGGAGAAGGATGAGGTGGACTGGGGGATCAAGGCAGATGTGAAAAGGTTGAAGGAGATGATGGATGCTGTTGTGCCGCTCGAGGGGGATGAAGATATAGATGGGCTGTGGAAGGAATTTAGAGATGTGGTCGGGGACCGTGAGATGGAGGGTACTGTGCCTGTCAGCTGTATTCTGGCAACGAAGCGCCGAAACGCTCGTGACGTGAATGGTGTACATTGATACGAAACAGTCTACAGCTTCGCCCGTGGCACTTCCTTCATCATTGCATCGGCGACATTTCTTCTCTGAATCTTCCCTGTAGCAGTCTTTGGCATGATCTTGGTGAAGAAAACTCGTTTGGGTATCTTGAATTTCGCCACACGCGCGCTCATCCACTTCTTCACTTCGTCTTCAGTGAGAGATATGCCATCCTTGGGCACGACGGCGAAGCCCACATCCTGCCCGTACAGGTCATCCGGTATGGCGAAGCTCACAGCTTCTGATACCGCAGGGTGCTGAGCTAATGTGTTGTCCAGCTCGATAGGCGAGATCTTCTCGCCTCCTTTATTAATCAGCTCCTTAATGCGTCCAGTGATGATAATATATCCATCTTCGTCTTTCTTGCCTTGGTCTCCCGTCCGAAAGAATCCATCCGTGGTGAAGCTTTCTCGATTCGCCTTGTCGTTGTTTATGTAGCCTTTTGTCACGTTGCTGCCCTTGATGCATATCTCAGCCTCTTTACCCTGTGCAACCTCGTTGCCATCTTGATCGAGGATCTTGACCTCTACGCCTTGGCCCAGACCGACGGAACCTGGCTTTCTTTTTGCAGGTGGGTACGGGTTGGATGTCATTTGGTGCGCCGCCTCCGTCATAGCATATGCTTCCAGCACAGGTGCTTTGAAGGCTGCCTCCAAATCGTGGAATACTTTTGGGCTGAGGGGCGAGCTGCAAGATCGGATAAAGCGGATGTTTGGCATGGGAGTAGGCCAGAGGTGCTTGTTCTTGAGCAGGATTTGGTGCATAGTCGGGACTGCAGTATACCAGTTGGCTTTGTGCTCTACGAAGTGCTTCCAGAATGTCGATGCGCTGAATGCGCCTGGCACGATCACACTGCCGCCAGTAGACAAGGGAGCTAGAAATGCGGCAAGCAGACCATGGACATGGAATAGAGGCATAATCAGCATCGTGCGATCTTCTGCCGACAGCTTGTATGTGTTCTTGATATTATGGATGGTCCTGGTCAAATTGCGGTGCGAGAGCGGTACAGCCTTAGGACGACCTGTTGTCCCAGAAGTGTGAAGAACAAGCGCCGTATCCTCTGGCTGTGCTCTTTCGAAAGGGGCATTGCCGCGACGCTCCAACTTGCCCTTCTCTTTCACATCGAGGACGACTTCATTCGTCCTCGGATGCAGATAGACCTCTGCCACGGCGGCATTGTATTTCCTCGCAGCTTTTACAGCTGGTCCATCTGCTTGACCTTGAGGTACCAGCACTAACGAGGATGACAGATCATCGATGTAGAACTCGAATTCGCTCTGCTTGTACGACGGATTCAGCGGTGCCGCAATGCCTCGCTGCCATGATGCCGCCAGGAACGAGACGATGAACGGATAGCTGTTCGGAAGGGCTATCGAGACTGCGGCGCCTGCTGAGATGCCAAGGGCGGCAAGCTTGTGCTGGAAGGCGAGTACATCGGAGTACAAGCGTTGATATGTTATCGTGAGCGTCGGACTCCGTGGTATGATGACTGCCGTCGTTGACGAGATCGGGTCGAAGGCGTTGCAAAGTGTCGTTGCCATTGTCATTGCCTGCAGTAGAATAGTTCTAGGGTTTGGTATACAAAGAAAGCGCAAACACCTACAACTCCACGCCTCTCTCCCGTATCGCTCTATCTTTGTAGGTCTATGGGAGAGTTTTTTCCTGCGCACGCGCGATCGGCCAAATACGGAGCCACCGAGGCAGTTCTATATATCGCCTTCCGTTGGCCCTGCTGGCCTCCTCTTCTTGTGTACACCAAGCACCGCCTCGGTATGCTCGCGAAACGCCATAATCAGCTGAAGATGACAAAGGAGTTTATGAAGGAGTACGAATCATCGTGAGAGTGCAAGAGCTGGACTAGTTGCTTATACGTACCAGATGAGCTGCAGGGATGTTCGGTTGCATTTCCGAGAGAGCAGGAAAGATCAATTTGTCTTCTTCTGTGTTGATGCTACCTATTGCAGACTATGATCTCAAAAATGTCATCGACAGAGACTCCCTCCAGAAACGCCATACTCCTCGCTGTCTGCCGTGTCAAGCCATCCTGGCGCTATTGAAGACTCCGAGAGACCTTGCCCGAAGTCGAAATGCTCTGGACCTTCGTTGTATTCACACACTGGTTCTCATGGCTCATCTCCTCCAAAGAACAAAGGGGAGAAGAACTGTAGCATACCCACACTCTCAAGACTGAAATCTCATCTGGCTCGAATGACTTTCAGCAAGCTTTTGCATAGGGTGGTATCGATTGTGTGCTTCGCCCGACACTATGGACCGAAAGCCATTGCCGTTGGAGTTTGAGGATCGTTCCTTGAAGATTGCTTTGATTTGTGAGAGCTTTGATTGCTTCTCAAGCTCTTCGGGTCGTTTTTCGAGAACTTCGACGGCAGGCCTATCCTTCGTGGCCTCTGAGTAGCGTGGTGGGCTTCCAGAGTGAGACATGGTTTGTGGAGTTGACTTGTGCCGACGTCCTGCTGGCTGCCTGGTGACAACTTAATGGCAAAGTCCAGGATGGGTTTCAATGATTCTTGATGTCGAGTTGATCTTGAAGGATGAAAGAGAAGCGTGTAGGCAGTACTGACAGGCCTCTTATATACTTGTGCCTCAGCAGGACTTTGTCATCAGCATCCCATACCACTCTATGCTGAGAGCCATTGACTGGATGCTTTTGCGAAGCGAACCCCGAGAGGCGCACGCACACTGCTCGTTTCCGAGTGAATGATGACAAAGTAGCTGATGCAGAAGAATCAATTCAAAAATGTAAGCCTTCAGATCGGAAGCTTTAGCAGCTCCCATCGTATGGTCTCTTCATGCCCTCGATGTAGAAGAAAATGTGTGGCCTGAACGCCGAGAATATGCACCTCGGAGTTCGTGAGGTGAGTAGTTCTGGATCTTCCTTCAAGGATCCCCCTGTTTGTCTTCGACTCCGCTTTTACCATTTCCACGCGCCGGTGAGAGCTAACTTATTACAACACAAGCAACACACGGCAATATTCGACGACGTGGTTACATTGTTGCCTTGGAGCTTGTTGACGCCAGTCAGCCTCTGAACTAGGCTCTATCAGCCACGCAATGCGACGACGTGGACCTCTGAACTATCCTCAGGCTCAGCGGACCACGGTGTACCGCTGCAGCCTACCCTAAGGCTCTATACAGCAAGAGATACGAGTATCGAAAGTTCGGAGCTCAGCTGGAATTGCAGTGCGAGAGGCGTCTATCCTGGCCCGTAGACCTGCGACAATAATTGCACTGGCATCAGCATGGCTTCGACGATGCCAGTCATGTCCGACGAATCTTCTGTAGACTCAAAGGCGCAGGTGCAGTCGGTGACACCATCGTATCGACGCAATGGCAAGCTTTTCAGCTGTGAGCCGGTACGTGAACGAATGATACCTGGCCATTGCTTTTCTCTGCATTGACTGACTTTGCCATATAGTGTCGACGTGGAAAGCTTCGATGTATGTGCACTTATTTGCGGTCCTTGGCCCCTCACCGACCGGGCATTGACTATTGACGGCAGGTGATCATAATAGCCCAGTCTGTGGGAGATGTGCACGTAGAGGCAAAGAAGGTAATGGCGACCGAACATCGACTCCGATCCAGACTAAACAAGCTTTAGATCAATGCATATATCATCCTGCACCATTGACCAAGCCACGCACAGATACTCCAGGAATTGGCCCTCATCGCACAGTAGGGTCAACACCAAGACTCTCCACTATCGGACCCTATCCAACGCCTTCCATCGAGAATAAGCGGAACGGCCTTGTAAGCCCTCCTTCAAGCACTGGTACTCAGCAAGGCAAAGAATCCGTATTCCGCGTGAGCACTTCACAGGCAACATCGTTTGGCCAAAGATCAGTATTGCCGTCTCCGACTGTCTCAATGGCTCCAACTCCTGGTGGCGAATCGAAACATTCTTCCGCCGCTTCTGCTCCCTACGCAAGTCCAGAGAGTGCGATGTCCTTTATCAGAGATGGCAGGACTGGATTCCTCGGACCAACTAGCTATTCGGCTGTGTATACTGAAAACTCTAGCATCTTGCAAACACCCGACGTCGAAGACCCTCCGGATCTACCCTCACTGCCTGCGGACAAGATTCAGCAGGGTGCCGAAGTGCTGTCTATGCTCAGAGATCTTCCGGTATATCGCAAATTCACTCAGAGGTAAGTATATCGAGGGGTGCAGGGCATGACTCCGCCGAGTGGCAGCAGCCGTGGTTGCCGTCTCAGACACAGTGGTCTGGTCTCACCTCTTGCTTTTGGAGCCGACAAGCTCTCCAATTGAGACACATGCTGACCCTTGTGCCCTTCGCCTTTAGGTGGTTTGAGCTTTGTGACGGTATTGTCGTGCTCCAGCCCGTTTTTCGAATATGGATCGACGAACTCTGGAACGAGTTCGGAAAAGTTCTTGCCGAAGGTAATCCAGAGCAGATGCGATCACTGTCGGAGCTGGTCTGGCGCAATACACGAAGGCCAATGCGCGTCCATGGCTCGATGACTGCACGAGAATGGGCGAAATCGGCATCTGGTCGCAACCTTCGATGGGAGGTCGTGGGGGTGGTTCTATCACTCGTTGGCCTCATTGCGGTCAATTTGAGCAACTGGGACACAATATTTGATTCGATCCGAGAGCGATACGTGGACCGTGCGACCTTTGCCGAACGCATGCGAAAAGCTTCCGAATACTGTCTTTGCTTCTGCTACGAGTCCGAAGTGTTAAACGATATATACGTATGCTTCATGTTTGAGGATCTGGTGCTGGTAGAATGTCTGAAGGGTGATGCACACTATGCTGCTTGGCAGCGGACCGGCGAAGTATGCGATGCGATCGTTGCAATGGGATTGCATCAAGGGAATAGACCAGGTCCGGAGTGCCCGTTCTTCCTTGCCGAATTGCGAAAGAAGATATTCATCTCAGCATACGGGCACGACAAAGTTGTGGCCACGTTCCTTGGGCGCCCTCCGAGACTATCGCATCGATATTGCAAGATGGAGTATCCTCTAGATCTCTCTGATGACCAGCTCTTCTCTGAAGGTGCAGAACTGGAAGCCGCTTTGTCAACATTGGACCAAAATGGATGGAATACGCAGGGGTGTCTCAATCGCACTACATGGCTGCGAGTCTGGTTCCAGCATTGCCGGATCCGAGAAGACATCCTCGAGATTGCACTTGGGTCTGATGACGAAGACATCGAGAGACGCGCACAAGAAGTGCGTCGGAAGATGGACCATTTGCATAGCTCTGGACCCGCTCATATCCAAATCACACCAGAACAGATATTGTCTGACACCAGCTCACCGCTTGGAGTAGGATTGCCACTGAGACAGAAGAAGGAAGCCATGCGTCAAGTCAATGCAATGTTTGTGCTTTGCATACACACTGGCATAATACATACCGAGTTTCTTCTGCAGAGAGCACTTACGATCCGAACCCGAACCGACACCAAAAAGCTAATACCCATTGCACGACGCATGCTAAAGCTGGTGCTTCTAGCACAGTCACGGCGAGACTTCTTTAGAGACTTTCAAGGCGACCTAATATATCTGCTTGCACTCCACGGTCTGCCAGCCGCAGGTGTCCTAGCGGTCGAGCTCTTAATAGAAAGCCAGACACGACAGTACGCTCCCGAAGTACTACCACGCTCCGAGACAATACAAGACCTAAGCGTCTTCATATCTGCACTAGGATCAGTAGGCCCTGGAGAAGGCAATTATTCAATTTGCAACCAAGGAAGAAAGGCTCTTGCGAGAGTTCTGGACCAGGTTTTATCACCAAATCCACCTCCACCAGTGTCCGCAAGCGGAGAACAGCCGATTTTCGATGACTCGAGCGTCCTCTTTCCAATTGGCAACGACGCAGATTTCCTCAGCTGGCTTGAGAATGTCGAATGGGACAAGAACAACTGGATAGATCAGCCTCCGCCCTCGATGGCAGGGCCAACAGAGGCGTCAGTGTAGTGAGCGTTCGTCGCTAGGCAGAATGAAAGTGAATGCCACGCCTCTGCTGACCACAATGTCATTGATGCGCGGAGACAAAGGAGCACAATGGCATTGTCTGACATGTCCATATACCCAAACAACTCATTTCTGAGCTGCTCGGTCTGAGCAGTATATATATCATAATACAAGACACCCTTTCTCTGTATTTTGTTGTCCAAATTCTATCAAAATCCCTTTCAACCTTCCTGGCCAAGAATTGCAAGAGATCCAAGAGCCAAACAAGAACACCAGAACGGATCAGTATTCCTCAGCAGTCCATTCTCAGACATGCAGGTCAGTACAGGATGGATGGTCGGCGGAACCGTGCTTGCTATCGTTCTGTTCTTCCTCTTTCAAGCAGCAACTAGATACTGCTGGAGAAGGCAAGAATGCTGCAAGACCAAGAAAGAGGAGAGAAGATGGCCAGGCCACTCTCATTGCAAGTCTAATCCTCGATGCGGCGATGAAGAAGCACAAGTCGAGCCCGCTCAGGCAGTGCCACTGCAAAACATGCCTCCTCTCGAGAGCCGACCTGCCAGTCGTCCGCTTGACCAGCACGCAAAAGCTCTTCAAAAGATGGAAGCCTGGTGGGCTCGGGACGAGTAGTATGCTGCAGACCTTAGAAGGTCACTTCGGTGGTAAGTCTTCTGATGTCCGAGTAGTTTACTAACAATCGCACTGCGACTCTGAGTGATCATCTTGAGTTCAAGACCTAGGCGGATTATTAGCCAGAAATTCGATTCCATGACAACGTTAACCTTCCTTCTCCTACGTGTTCAAAGGCTTGCGCATTCAACAGCATCGTGCGTAACGGAACACCAATGGTGCATTCTATATCCGTTAACGGACGTACATACCTGTACTGTATGCGTGAAAAGCAACATCCTTCGAGCGTATACGTACCGGTGCCCTGTCAATCGGCCTTCGCTCAAGAGGTCTGGCCCGAGTGAACAACCAATCACTAAGCATGTTGCTATCTCCGAGTCCTTGGGAGCGACCAGGACAAGGATCATCGCATTGCTAGCGTGATGAGACTGCCACTTCTGCCTCCGAACAAACGACCACCCTGTCATCGCGTCGTCACCTGTGAATGGTCCAGCTGTATGTACTATAGTTGACATGGCTAGCTATTGTGTGCGAGCCAATTCTCTGGGTACGCCCGTAAACGCCTTGTTAAATCCATCGTCAGGTCAGCGTAAGGTATAATAAGGGGAAAGTGTTTCCGTTCCTTTGTCAGGCTTCGAGTACTACCAACAACCACTAACAAGTACTACCAAAGAACGCCTACTTACAAGACCTGGCCAATCTCAGTTAAGAATATTTACCACGTCACCAACATGAGCTTCTCCAAATTCTCCAACCGACGAAAATCTACCCAGAGCTCTTCCAGCGCCAGCTCTTCCTCTTCCTCACTAGACGAGACACTGATGACAACAACACTGCCTCTCGCTCCTCGCGAGGACGACTACAACATGTCTGAGGAGGCTCGACGACAAAGATTGCTTGCCAAATGCAAACGCTCTAACATCGAGCCATGGAAGAGTGCAATACCAATCTCCAATCGCAAGTGAGGAACTCTATACGCATGCATCTTCAGGTTAAGTCTGGAGATCTAGAAAATTCAGCCAAGAGCCAAGATTCTTGCAAGTCCACGAGGATGCATAAGAGCAAGACCAAACGCACATCTGCAATCAGATTGTCAAGCAAAAGCGGCATTGTTCCACAAGTCCCACCGCAACAACAGGCTCCGCGGAGTCGAATGGAAGATAATATCAGTTGGGAGGTCTCGCGGAAATGCGCCAGTCGCAGTATGAAGATATTTGAAGACCTGGAAATGGCGTACGGGTTGAGATTCGCAAAAAGAAAACCCTGAGTAAATGGAGAGACGGGCCTATAATGGGGAGGATGACGGCCACTATAGTAGCATGGACTAGGAATAGTAACTGCAACGCGAAATGGTTATGATGTATTGCACCATCTCGCCAGGAATTCTTCTCCTCTTGGTCTGTCAATGATGGGAATCATGATTCTATGATAGCCCTTGATCACTTCCTCGCCGTCATTTCTCTTCACATTACCAATTTGCCATCTCGTGAACATTCTGCAGCTAGTCATAGTTGCTTTTGATACCCGTAGCGGAAGAAGTCCGCCCCCCTCCCCCCCAAAACCAACACTACACACGTGACTTCTGCCTTACTGCCTTACTGCATTACTACGACAACACGACTCTGCGGCAACAACGACATTCGCATGCAACAATGACACTCTTCCACTCAGGTCTTGCTTCGCTCGGCAACCCTCAGGCAGCGCCTGCCGGTACGGTACTTTATATACACATCTGGTCCTCGATGAAAGGATAAACGGCATGCCGAGATGAACCATCTGCAAAACGGGAAAGGATCATATGCAAGCTCCGGCTTCTTTTTCCGGAAGATGAAGCCACATGAGGTGCACAAGTACTTTGTAGTCCGGCAAAGCGATCCCGCATATTACCGCTACCATCTCCGCAATGGCAGCTCGGTGGCATCTTTGTGCAGCATCTCGACATCCACTCTACACCTCATTTGAGCCGACAACATGGACGTCTTGGAGAGGATAGTGTCTCGGCCTCAAGCTAAGCCATACCGGACGAAGAAGCTTAGCGAGACCCAGCAGATTAGCCTTGACAAGAATGGTCTCCTTCAGTGGTCACAGAAAGACATCGAGAATCCGAAAGAATGGTCCAAAGCTCGGAGATGGTACATTACTTTGGCTTGCATTGTGCTTGTCATGAATGCATCCATGTCATCCTCTGCTCCATCTGCGTGTTTAGAGGGCATCACTGAGGAATTTGGCGTCTCGGATACAGTAGGACGGCTCACGGTCACACTGTTTGTTTTGGTGGGTACTTCAAGAAATGGAATACGTACCGCTGTGAACATTGGCTGACTTCCACATCCAGGGCTTCTGCTCGGGACCATGTCTTTGGGCCCCGCTATCTGAGTACTATGGCAGGAGACCAATCTTCGTCGGGACATTCCTCTGCTTTTTCGCCTTCAACTTCTTATGTGCCTTCACACCAAACATCGGCGGACTTCTGGTTGCCCGCTTCCTATGCGGAACACTTGTCAGCGGAGCGCTCTCAAACACACCTGGCATATTCGCCGATCTCTGGGGTCCAATCGAGCGAGGAAACAGCATGACTCTTTTCGTCGGTGCCCTTCAAATGGGTCCAGCTATTGGACCCATAACTGCTGGCTTCTATCAGCTCACACTAAATTGGCGTTGGATCTTCTACCAGTTGACTTGGATATCAGCTTTCTCGCTTTGCCTCTTGCCTACGATTCCAGAAACATTGCCATCTCGAGCACTGGCCAAGAAAGCTCGCCGCATTCGAAAAGCGCAGATACCTGGTCTGGAAAATGTGAAAGCACCCATCGAGGTCGAAGACCGATCTTTGCTTTCCATTTTCAAGACCTCCCTGATCCGACCCTGGGCCATATTGATTGATCCGATCGCAATCTTGTTGGCCATCTACCTCACAGTGGTATACACTTTACTATACATGCTCTTCACAATTTTCCCGATCGCTTTTATTCAGATCCGTGGCTGGAACGCCGGGGTAGGCGAGGTGCCACTTGTGAGTGTCATCATCGGATCTTTTCTCGGCTGCATCTACGTATTCTGGGATTCTGCTCGACAGAGGAAGAAGATTGCAGCAGGTCACAAGAACTGTCCTGAAGACGCACTGCCAGTCGCGATGACCGGTGCAGTCTTGTTTCCAGTTGGCCTATTCTGGTTTGCGTGGACGGCACAGTATGCAGCGATTCACTGGGTTGTCCCTGTACTCGGCGCTGTCGTCTTCTCTGTCTCGCTCATGATTCTATTCGTTGGCTTCTCCAGCTATCTGAGCGAGACATATCTACAGTACGCTGCATCTGCACAAGCCGGAAATCAGATCGTGAGGTCTCTGGTCGCAGCGACAGCTCCACTTTGGACTCAGCAGATGTTTACAGCTTTGGGCGTCGGTGGAGGCGGATCTCTCATCGGCGGCATGGCGGTCTTGCTCATGCCCATCCCGTTCGTGTTCTATAGATATGGCGCGAAGATCAGGACGAAGTCAAGGTTCGCACCTACCGAGCCGGCGCCGGTACAAGTTGATGAGCCGGTTGTTGAACCTTCAGATGACGACCATTCCAAGATTGAGGAGACGGGAACGGTTGGGCAGGAAGAAACTGAAGATCCTCTGTCTGACAGCGACAGCACAGCGCATGACGTAGGGTTCAATAGCAGTAGTGATTTAGAGAAAGCTGAAGCACCAGGAAGGTAGATTGGCCCGTGGAACTCGGATGTTTTTTCAACCACATCTTCCCTTTGCCACCTTCGGCCACACGGATGTGCGCATCTGAGTAGAAACGTCGGCGGCGCTTCAGGAGAGCACTGCCCTCCCCGATAGAACGGCAGGAAAAAGCATCCAACCGCCTGAGTCGTATTCCGCGACTTGCATGTATTGAATTCGGTTAATCATACAGCCTAGATTTTTCACCTCAAGTTGACACAGTGCGTTAAAATCCTGCAGGACACAGAGGACCTCGCGCCATGGTCGTGAGTACGTCGTGGGAAGAGTAATGCCGATCAGATCCAGGGTTCGCACCGACGCAGAGCTACCTCAAGGTCTTTTCCTCGACAGTAAAAGTCAGAGAAATCCAGGCACAGCAGAATGTATGAACGGGTCGCAGAGCCGGAAGTGTAATATCTGTCTCAAGATCGAACAGTGAAAGCTGCGTTAGTTTGGTGCTGTGCTTCAAGATTTCAAGAATGGAATAATCCACTTGCTCGATTCAAGGCGTGCATTGAGGTCCAAGACATTCTCGGCCGTCGCCTGAGAGACGAACTAGGTCATCCAGCTCTTGAACCATATTGGGTACATCATATAGACCAGCCACTTCGTGCTGATCTAGTCTGATGTAAAGGTAATATTTCTCTCTTGCAGGATGAAGTGGTCCATTTGAAGACCCGAGACGAGGACGGAGTGTAGGATTCCACATGCAAATTTTCTAAACCGTGCTGGCTCGTCATCGGGAGCACGTCCGGATATCCAGCTTGTGAAGGCAGGCTGCGTGCTTTAGATATATCAAAGCAGAGACTAGTAGGTTCTCGTCGAGCCCTTGCTCGTAGACCGTATCAATATGTTCTGAGGCAGCCATGTGAGATTACAGGTCGTCGGCGTACTATTCATCGTCGTCTTGGTCCCGCGCCAGTGCCATTATGCCACCTGGATGCTCACTAGGCATCGGATTGATAGTGAGGATGAGATATTTGACCTCCTTGACCAGATGAGGAGAAGCAGTAATGCCTTTTGAGGCTGATGAGAGGAGACCTGTCTACGACGCAGCACATCCGTGGGTATAGATATTCTTTCGCCCAGACGTCGGAGCTGTAACTTTCCAACTGTTTCGAGACCAGTCGCAGAGAAGGCAAAGTGTCGGCAGTGAACCTTGCGATATTCGCGAAGACTTCAGGTGGGGAGTCGAGGAGCTTCAAACTGAATATTGTAAGCCGTGTTCAAGTCCAGGTACTATACAGCGATGGGGTGAAATGTCGTGCTTCAGCGCCGTTGATGCTGGCTGCTGACTGAATGGGATTGCCAGTCGGTAGCCGCAGGTTGGGCTGGTAGTCCTGTTGCCAATATACTGAGGAATTCACGACCGCAATCGTCGTCATGGGGCCGCCGGCCATCCTGGATGAGTCGAATCCCGGTGAACTGAAAAGAGCACGTGAGCGCAGGCAGAGCGCTGGGTCCAGGCCCATATTGCTGTTCGCGGTCATCAACTATGTTGATACATATGTACAGACTGCTTCTTCAGCAGTGCTATCTCATGCGGAAGGTAGAGTACTTCAAGTTTGATCTCGCGGTCGTACCGAGCTTGTGTACGCCGAGACGTTTGTCCCATACGCCCGATCGTCCTTCAACAACCGCGATCAACTCCTCCGCGACCTTTTGTGCAAACATATCATTGCCAGACCCCTTACTTTTCCTCTTCACCGCCGCATCCAATATCCACGTAAACGCTGTACGCCTTCTTTGCCGAAGACCCAAAGGTACGGGAATTTGCAAGGCGACACCACCACCTGCCGCGCCTCTTTGTGATCGGATTCTGAGCAGGGGCGCTACGCTGTCGACAGCAAGCGTGAGATATGCTGTAGGATTGAGTGGAAGGTGCGATGCAGGCGGTGCGCCAGGCAGCAAAGGTCGCGTCGGGCTATATTTTGGCGCGGGAGAAGTTCGAAGGATCTTGAGGACAGCAGCCATGTTGCGCTGGGCTACTGACTTTTTGCCGTGTCTCATGAGCAAATTTGTCACTTGAGCGACAACTGGATCGTACCTGTAGTCCTTTTGCAACTCTCGAGGCAGTGGCATTTCTGGAAGTGGGAATTTGTGTCCTGGGTTCTCCTCGGAAACATTCGCCGAATACTGCGCTTGTTGTTGCGCTGTAGGATACATGGTTGGGTCGAGCTGGGATGACGACTGCGTGCGTGTGATTTCTAGTTGCCGTCTCGCGGAGGTCGAGTATTGTCTGGTCTGGGTAGAGTGGGTAGAGGTAGATGGCGTCGTAGTCGAGCCTTGCTTGGTTTCCTTCTTCAACACCTCAGGGGCATTCTGGCGAGTCTCCTTCTCCTCTCTGAGGATCTGGTCATGGTTAGTATGTCGCATAGCACGTGAGGCAATCCCATATTCACTCACATCCTGCACGGGCGTGCCTTGTCCTTCCACATCCGGACCTTGGCCACCCTGAATCTTCGCCATCTTCGCAGCCTCCTCGCTCACATGTTCGGCCTGCTGCATGTTTGGTCCGACATCACCCTCTTCGGCCTGCGGAAGGTTCTTGTTGTCGGCGAAAGTGCGCTGTGCTGGTCGCTTGACACCAATGACGGCGTTGCTCGGTCTTAGAAGCATCGGTCGTGGCCTGAATGCGACATTGCGCAGTATCGGAAGTGGATTGACAGCGGAAGGCATGGTTGCTGTGGTCGATGGCAGCGTGATGAACGTCTACAAAGACAAACGCTTTGGATGTATATTCTACTTCTATGCCAAGCCAGGCCCGGCAGAATCTCGGCTTTTAACATACACAGGAGTCTAACAGTCTAACTATGTACCCAGCCAGAAATCATCCTGATCAGTGTCTTTCGTCCACTCATGGCTCTCCTCGCAGTATATCCTCACGAACTTCTCATCGGGATCCAAAGCGCTCAGCACCCAGCCCCTAACGCCGATCAGGACTCTGCTGCACTGCACACCATGACCTTCGAACCATTCTATCCACTGATCCAAGTCCTTCTTCAGCGGCACACTCCATACTATAGGATCCCAGTGATGCTGTCTCTTGGCCTGCTCGAGGTTTAGACGAAGCTCGACAAGCAGCGGTGAGCCTGAGGGCAGCTTCTTTTCCAAAATTATGGCAAACAGGCTGTCATTGCGGTCAATGTGGTCGAATTGTGTGATATGATCAAATCCGAGGATATCACAGTAAAAGGCCTTGGTCGTCTCGATGTCTGCCACTGGGAGCTTGAGATGATGAATGCCGGTAATTGATGTCGGATGGGCCATGCTGCTGACATTGGATTGTGAGAAGCGAACTCTTGCCTACATTCAAGGTCTTTCAACGGCCCTTGATATAGGCCACGTCGTTCGCCTGGTCCTCTCAATCAGGGCCTTGCGCTCTGGCCGAGTCTGCTTTTCGGCGCCGATACTGCTGAGTGTCATCCTCTGATACTCACATTGCGGACGAAGGACGAAACTTCGGCCGAACGCCAAGATAGACACTAAGTATCTGTGCAGAAACGCCCTGCCCAATCTGGACCTTGCGATCGAGAAGAATAGAGTTTCTTTGCGAAAGCAAAACCTGGCAGAACTACATACCAAGCCATTTTTACATCCAAACAACTTGATCAGAATTGGATGTGGGAGAAGGAGCTGCCTCTGAGACGACGTACATGTAGTACGAGAGTGCTGGGCCACGCGCTCGATCGACGTCATCGACGTCACTTTGTGGACTTGCCAACTTACAGTACTGCTTGCGATCACAATGAGACGAGAACATAAATTGCCATTATTCAACAACCGTTGAAAATCAGCAAGGAAACCACTTCATCAGAATTCAGCAGCTCACAGCCCTTCGATCAAATTGTACGTAGGCACTCATTTCGCCAAACTTTCTCCAACGCTAACGATAAAATCAGGCAAAACAATCACAGTCAACATGCAATCTAACAGCAACAACGGTGCAGAGGGCGTGGCCAAAGGCATCACCTCTACCTTGGGCAACCTCGCTGGCGGTGTCTCCAAGACCGTCGGTGGCGTCGTTGGAGCTACAGGCGAGGGACTTGGCAACACCATCAACAGTACGTATAACTATTAACGACATTACTCAATAGCATCTGACAATACTATAGGCACCACCGGCACCAAAGCTGGTGGCGATGCTATCAAGGGCGTAACTCAAGGCATCAATGATGGTGCCAACTCGGTTGGAAAGGGAGTGGAGAACGCTGGCCAGTGGAAGAAATAGACGGAACGCGAAATATGATACCCATGAATTGAGTCAACTCAAGTGAAATACGCTGGACTTCTTCCTCCCTTGTGGTACTTTCAACATGAAGTTTGCCCCAAAAATTGACATTGCAACGATGTCTCCGGTCAAGAAGTCGAGATACTTGTTGCCCACAACGAATGCCAGTATTAATGTCCGTCAGCAAGGGCATATGCTGTGTCAGAGCTAAAGTTCGTGTGGACTAGTGCTGGCTTTCCTAAAGATGACTGCTCATATCGAGGGCCAGGAAAGTGCAATCCTACACCACTCCGGTCAATGAAGTGAAGCGCACGAGCGCCCTGTCACATGCACCAGCTCACCTTCGCAACCCTTCTGCGGCTTCAATACTGCGGAAAGTATCTAAAAAAACACTGCAAGGAATCTGAAACCCCCGAAAGCAAGCAACACCCCGGAAATATGTCCTATGCAACCTACCATCCAACGAGCACTTACAGGGCCGTCAATATGGGCATCCCTCAATACGAGGCCCTGCGCGACATGATCAAATGTGAGCAGAGCATGTCGCCGACAGCGGGAGCCTTGCTGATCAGTATCCATAGCGAACGCCGCAATGGTGTTCCCCTTCCTCGGCAAAAAATACTCTGCGCCGGAAGACTTCGACATCATCATCAGCTACAATGTGACGAAGAAGAAAGGTTTCTTCAGCTACACGTCCCGATCGTACAACGCGTCCCTTGTGTACGGCCCGCATCATGAGCGCAACATTGCGGCCGTTGGTCGAGCGGCGAACAACTATGAAGAGGCGTTGGATGAGTTGCTTCAGACGCTGTGCGCGGCGTTGGGTCATAATGAGGTGAATTCTGTGCAGAGGCGGGGCGAGTTCGTTAGAGCTACGCAGCATGATGCTGGGGATGTGGATACTGAGCTGGCGAAGCATGGTCGGAGATAGATTGGAAATATCACGTCGCGGGCTGGTACCACGAGCATGAGGGATGGGGAAAAGTAAGTTGATGGGAGAAGAGGTTGCAGCGGTGGATAGCTTGGCTGGTTCGATGCTCAGGGATGTCGAAGAGGCATCACTATAATATCATAGTGGTTGATTCTTGAATTGCATATTCAGCTAAATATTCGTGTTCAGAAGATTCATGATTGATTATTCGAGGCGATGGTGGAATCCCGGAACAGTGCTGTGTAGGAGAGGCAATTTTCGAATGACCTTGGAAGCGCTCAATTCGCTTTCACCACCGAGCTCTCGTTGGGTTTATTATAATCCAGCAGCTTGTAGTCGTGCGCAAATTGAAAGAGCGAATGTCTATCTCTTTGTTGCACGCGATCACCACCTCAGCCACATCGACACGACGCCAAACGCCAAGTGCAGGACGAATCTGCGGAGGCGTATGTAGAGCGGCAAAAGGGGCATGTCACCATCATCACAGAGGATGTCATGGTGGCGGTAGGAGTCTCCACGGACGTCTCCTGAAGGCTGAAGATGTCTGTCAACGTCAGCATCCTTGGGTTGGTGACAGAAGAACCCTGATCCTGATCCTTGCCAGAACTACAAGTACCGTACACGGCCTGTCTATCATTTTCATCTACATACATGTACAGTATCCAGCAAATTCTGGACAGACACGTGCCATGCCCGCGGACGCTTTGGCTTTCTCCTGATGACACCCAATCGATCTTCCCGCCTTATCCGTCTTCTGCTTTGCACGGCCTCATTTCCCTGGACCAGACCGTTTATGCTGTGTCCCGAAGGAAATGCTTGTGGCATTATTGGCGCCAGCGCTGCCACTTGAGGACTCAGGAGGAAGAAAGGTAAGTTTGGAGGCTTCGTTAGTTCTAGTGGGCCTCAGTGGTAAGAACTTCTGTTCTGACATCCGCTCTCTTCTTCTGCCCTGCCGCATCTGCACATAAGTATAAGGCTATAAGCAAGCCATTGGAATGCGTCAGCGCTCTGACTCCAGAGTCTTGCCTGTGTCTGTGTTTACCCACCAAGATGGCGACAGGAGAGCTTCTTCGAGCATGGCCGCGGCCGCGAGCGACACTGCGGCAAAGACTGGCTTCCGGGCAATGCTGAATTTCCAGGGCAGATTGTTTTTCTTTTTCATCCTGACATGGGTTGTGTTCATCCTCTACATCATATGGGTGAGTGAAAACAACATACTACCACCCTGTGAGTATCTCTTGCTGAATCCTCTTCGGTCTAGCCACAAGGTACAGCAGAACTACCTGTCGAGTCGATCGGCGTTGAACAAGATGCAAAGCCCGCCAACATCACCACGCCTCCAGCACGCTTTCACTTGTTGGTGCCGGCCTCAAAGCCCAATGTCAACTTGTGCAAGGTTCTGGTAAGCGCCGGCATATCAGGCTATCCGGACCCGGTCATCATCAACTGGAACCAGACATACAACGAAGCGCAGTATGTCGCAGGCGGCTCTCACCTGGCCAAGATCAGAGGCGTGCACGACTACCTCCAGCGATTCCAGGCAATGCGAGATGACGACTTGGTCCTAGTGATCGATGGCTTTGATGTCTGGCTTCAGCTTCGTCCGCAGACATTGATTGATCGATACTTCGATATCAATAGACGAGCAGATGAACGCATTGCGAACGAGCTCAAAACGGCGACCCAAAAGTATGCAATCCGACAAGAAATCGTAATTGGTACTCAAAAGCGATGCTGGCCATGGTCTGCGAAGGATCCTCCATGTTATGCAGCGCCATTTTCGAGCCTACCACCGGAAATCTACGGACCGGGAACCGACACCGACGTTGGCTTCGAACCAAATCCATACATCAAGTACAGACCTCGATATCTGAACAGCGGATACATGATGGGGAGTGTAAAGGCCATGCGCAGAATGTTCGAACGGGCAATGGTTCTGCTCTCGGGCGACGCGAACTTTGGCAGCGATCAACACATCTTCAGCCACATCTTTGGCGACCAGTCTGTATGGCGAGAAGTCGTGCGCCGGGAGGAAAGGTCTGAGGCGGAGATCATGCATGAGGCTTCGCCAGAGTATCAAGCACCATATCCCTGGAACGAGAAGCATCTCAAGCAAGTGGCGAAGAAGTCCGCCGACGCTCCAGGAGGCACGCTCGAATTCAGCATAGGTCTGGACTATGAAATGCTGCTCGGCATCAATACAGTCTTCTCCGAGGACGATACAGAATGGCTACACTGGAGCAACGAGACTGCTCTTCGCGAAGCCGAGGCACGAGTCGAAATGCCCCAAGAACACCAGCACATGCAGAAGCTCAACGACGACATCATTGACACGGCAGCTCCATTTGAGACCTCTGAACGCGAGCCTAGTCTACCACAAGGGCTCGGCTGGTCCGAAGTCTCGCTTTTCACGAATGTATGGACCGGTATTGTCCCTGCAATCATCCATCACAATGCTCATCGAGACAATCGTAAGGCTTTGCGGAAGGAATGGTGGGATCGTATCTGGTTCACGAATTACACGCGTAAGATGTACGATATTCATGTCCGGGCATCGAGTGCACCTGTGGCACATAGTGGGTATGACAAAGACAACATGAAGGACTACTGGCCTACTGAAAAGATAAAGGGAGGAGGCGGCAATGGACCGAAGATCGACAGCTCTGAAGAATCTGAGCGAAGTGTGAGATTTGACGATATATGCCATGACTTTCACGAGGAAGTATTTCGAGACGGGCAAGGACCATGGATACAACCTACCTAACAAATCTCTACCTCCCGAAAATTTTACACGCTCCCAACCCACCCTCTTTCCAAAGCACCGAACCCCCAACCCCAAAACCCTCCGTTCCCAATCACGACTCAGCCAACGGATCCGCCTCCTCATCCTCCTCCGCCAAACTCGTACTCGTCCTCACCCGTCTAAACGGACTCCCCAGCCGAAAAGGATTCTCATTCATCGAAAACCCCGTCTCCGTCTCCGTCTCCGTCTCACTCCTCCTCAAGCCCGACCCCAACCCAGACCGCACACTCGCCTTAGAAAACAACCTCTCCTCCAACTCCTTCAAACGCCGATCCTCATCCCGAGACCGCTGCTCCGTGCCCGAGCCCAACATCCCCAACATTTCCAATTCAGGATGCGCAACATCACCGACACCCGCCGCAATACTCGTCCTCCGATTATGGCCCTGATAACTGCCGGGAGAAGTGAGCAGGGTGCCGTAGTAATGCGCGACGTTTGCAATGTTTTTGGACATGTGTTTGAGAAGTGTGACTTTGCCGGGTTTGCGGCCCGTGCCGTGTTTTCCGAGGATTGCGTCGGTTTTGTTGCGGATGGCGGCCCAGTCTTGGGGGTTGACGCCGTCGGAGGGGCCGGCGGAGAGGCTTCTTTCGGAACGGGTGTGCGAGGGGAAACGCGTCCAGGATACGAGGTCGGTTCCGATGCGTTCTTTGTAGGGGCTTGTGTAGCCTCTGATATGGCCTGGTTCACGGCTTCGTGAGGGAATGTCCTGCTATTGATCTTCCCGGGCGAAGGTTAGTTCGTTGAATTGCGGTGCCATGCTTTCTCGTCGTTTTGTGTCGGAGCGGAAAAGCTCTTTGGATTGTTGATGTCGTTGGAGGGCTTTGACCATGAGGAGAGAGCCATCGTCGTCGTTGACGGTTACGGAGCGGCGAGAGCGGCTGTAATTTGACGTGTTGTATACGGAGGAGGGAAGGATGCTGGAGCGGCGGGCGTCGCTGGGCATGATACTGGAGCGTCTAGCCTCTTCAGGTCGCTGTATACCAGGGGATAAACTCGAGACGGTGCTCGGACGCCGCATGTCCGGTGTTGCCACAGCGAGTGTTCTGAAGCATCGTCAGTCATGTCCGAGATGGAAGACTGAACTTGATACCTCTTCCGCCGATCACTCTCGCTATCAGTAGCGTCATCTGAGGAGGCTGAAGGGCGACTTGATGGCGTCGGAGTAGGTGTCGACGCCATCTTGGGATTCGCAAGCACTCAAATCTGAGCTGCGTAGGCCCTACGTGGAAGTTGAGAAGGAGAAGATTAGGAGATAGTGCCTGTTGTGTTGTTCATCAATAGCCCATCGGTGGCTGCTACCTTGATCTATCAAAAGCGCCTGCCGTATGCATTTACCACTCACCCGAGTCGCGGATGCCCCCCCATCAACGCGACTCTTGACGATCGTTGAGGTCGTCAAAAAGGCAAGGTAACGTTTCATTCCATCATCACACCATCCCACACATCCTTTTGTTGAACTCCATCGCTGATAAGACGTTGAGTGAAATTGGGTATCATTGTTGAAAATGCAGCTGTTGAGCGCTGCAACAGTCCAAAGCACGGCAAATATGTCCCTGTGCGCCGTACTCCAAACCTCTATAGTAGTAGTCACGTTAAAGTGTCTACTTCTGCTGCTCACGGAAGTGCTTGGCAGCGTTGACCATGTTGACCAGAGCGGCCTTGGTCTCCTTCCACTGGCGGGTCTTAAGACCGCAGTCTGGGTTGATCCAGAGCTGGTCTGGCTTGAGGTACTGAAGCATCTCCTGGATGCGGTCCTTGATCTCCTGCTCGCTTGGAACACGTGGAGAGTGGATGTCGTAGACACCTGGTCCGATGTGACGTGGGTAGGCCTCGTCGATGAAGACCTTCAGTAGCTTGGCGTCAGACTTGCTGTTCTCGATGGAGAGCACGTCAGCATCGAGAGCGGCAATGGCGTGGAAGAAGTCCTGGAACTCAGAGTAGCAGAAGTGAGAGTGAATCTGGGTAGAGTCCTCAACACCAGCGGTGGAAAGCTTGAAGCTGTCGACAGCCCACTGGAGGTACTTCTCACGCTCAGAGCCAGCACGGAGTGGAAGACCCTCACGAAGAGCTGGCTCATCGACCTGGATGACGTAGACGCCGGCCTTCTCAAGGTCAACGACCTCGTCACGGAGGGCAAGAGCAAGCTGAGCAGCCTGGATAGACTGGTGGACGTCGTCACGTGGGAACGACCATCGCAAGCAAGTGATTGGACCAGTAAGCATGCCCTTCATTGGCTTCTTGCTAACGCTGGCGGCGTACTTGCTCTCCTTGACGGTCATTGGTGCTGGACGAGAGACGTCACCAACAAGGATTGGTGGTCGGACGCAGCGAGAACCGTAGGACTGTACCCAGGCGTGGGTGGTGAAGACATATCCGTCAAGGCGCTCGCCGAAGTATTGCACCATGTCGTTACGCTCTGGCTCACCGTGGACGAGCACATCGAGGCCAAGCTCTTCCTGGATGCGGACGACCTCATCGATCTCCTTCTCGATGAACTTCTCGTACTCCTCTGGGGTGATCTCACCCTTGGTGAACTTGTTACGCTGGATACGGATTTCCTTGGTCTGTGGGAAGGAACCGATAGTGGTGGTTGGGAAGATTGGCAAGTTGAGGTGCTTCTTCTGCGCCTCGTAACGGGTGGGAAAGGCAGACTTGCGCTCGTAGTCCTCCTTCTTGACGGCAGCCATGCGCTCCTTGACGGCTGGGTTGTTGGTGCGCTTGGATGTGGCACGGCTCTGCATGCTTGCAGCGTTGGCCTCAAGTTGGGAGCGGACAGCATCTGGGCCCTCGGTGACGGCCTTGGCCAAGATGGCAACTTCGATAGCCTTCTCAGAGGCGAACGAGAACCAGTCACGGACCTCGTCATCGAGGTTCTTTTCGCTGGCGAGAGTGTGTGGGGTGTGCAGAAGGGAGCTGGAGGTGGCAACGATGACACGCTCCTTGCCAAGCTTCTGGATGGCAGTCTCAAGGATCTCAATGGCGTTCTTGAAGTTGGTCTTCCAGATGTTGCGGCCGTCGACGACACCAGCAGAGAGGATTTGCTTGGGGCCGAGGTGCTCAACGACCTTGGCGAGCTGTTCTGGGTGGCGGACGAGATCGACGTGGAAAGCGTAGGTGCCAGTCAGAGCAGCGTCGATGACGTCGAAGTTGTGGATGACATCGCCGAAGTAGGTGGCGAGGACGAGCTGTGGGCCCTTGCTGCCTTGGAGAGCAGTGAGCTTCTCGTAGGCTGGCTTGAAAGCATCGCGAGTCTTCTTTGGAAGGTCAAAGACGAGGACTGGCTCGTCGATCTGAACAGTCTCGGCACCGGCAGCCTTGAGCTGGGTGAGGAGCTCCTCGTAGACGGGGAGAAGCTTATCGAGGAGGGTGATGGTGTCAACGGATGAGCCACGGTCAGCCTTTCCGAGGTGGAGGAAAGAGACCGGGCCAAGGATGACTGGGCGAGTGACGATGCCGGCCTCCTTGGCCTCGTTGAACTCAGCGATTGGCTTGGCGTTGTCGACAAGCTTGAAAGTCTGGTTGTCTTGAAGTGTTGGCTTGACGTAGTGGTAGTTGGAGTCGAACCACTTGACCATCTCCAGGGATGGCACATCGACATTCTCCTTCTGGTGACCACGACCCATGGCGAAGTACTCGTCGATGGCGTGCAGGTTGTGCTTGCTGTATCGCTCTGGCACAGCAGAGAACATCTGAATGTGGTCGAGCACATGGTCGTAGTACGAGAAGTCGTTGCTTGGGATGATGTCGACGCCAGCGTCTTTCTGAATCTTCCAGTGCTCGAGTCTCAGTCTCTTGCCCTCAGCGAGGAGCTCGTCGCGGGAGAGCTTGTCGGCCCAGTAAGCCTCGTTGGCTTTCTTGAGGTCACGGAGCTTTCCCATGCGAGGGAAGCCCAAGACGGAGGATTGCACCATGATGCTGGCAGGTGTCAGGCAGCGGATTGAGTGGTGGTGGTGGTAGTGGAGGTGGTGTGAAGGTTCTGATGTGTTTCAAGGGAGTAATTGAGGGTGGAAGTGAGGAGAGAGGAGTGGGGAGAGGGAGGACAATGAGGGAGAAAGAAGGAAGACTTGAAACGTATATATTGCCCTGCCCGCTGACTTTTTCGGACTTTTTCCATACCCCGCTGTCGGCCAGACAATTGTATGCGGCGATTGGCCAATCGGTTGCCTACATTTCTCCGTAGAGCCCACTTCAACATCTCGATTGTTTGAGATAGTCATAGTACTAGAACTCACATGCTATTCTAAGACAATGCTAACGTCCTCGAACTACTTGCCAATGCCCTCCATCACCGACTGCTCTCCGCCGCCCTTCCGCCGCTCCACGCTGTCCGTCTTCCTGCTCCGCCGGCGACCACCCTTTCATACCGCCCTTTCATACCCATGCCGATAACACCGATAATAAAGCAGGTTTACAGCAGCAACTCTAACATTCTCTGCACGCTCCAATCGAGCTAGACCCGGCCATAGGCGACAACCCAATACTAAACCCTATTCAGTACGGATATTAAGTCTAGAAACCTTCGTACCTAACTATTTACACAACAACAAAGGCTCTCTGTCTAGTTTCTGTCTAAGTTAGCAGGATCTTGTCCGTTTGGATCTAGAGAAGTTAGCCTATACAGGCCTTGTCTCTATGCATAGTATAGGCCCTTCTAACAGCCTAGATATCCAAGAGACGGGACACCTTTCACAGGCCTGTCAACAAAGCTATACCTCTTTAAGATTGTCATCTAAAAGCGGATGTGCAGGACCTACTGCAACGCGTGTAGTAGGTACTGCACGCTTATAACTAAAGAGGTATAGCCTTCTCAGATTGTGAAAGTCTTGGCCAAGTTGTGCAAAACCTTCTTAGTTAGACTCTGATCCTTCCGTGGCTCTATTTTGCAGTATAACCAATAGACTGCGTGCAGAAACAGAGAGTTTCTGCTGTAAACCTGCTCTAATGTCCCTGTAGCTTTCTTTCGAGAAAGTGCAGCCACGTTTCACGTGATGCGGGACACTCCCTCGACGCTTCAACTGCCCACTCCGCACATGATCTCACTCTGCATCCTCAGCCATGCCATGCCGATACAATGACCGAGATAGCGATGGCTTCAAGAGTCCAATCCTTCAGCCAGCTTGTGCCTGAGCTTGAATCGGCCTTGAAGTCTTTCCAAAGCTCAGCCTCAAAATTTCGTGTTCTGAAGACAGTGCATCCAAGCCATGGATTCCCACAAGAACCAAAGAAAGCAGGTCACGAAGAGTCGCCCAGAACGCTCTTCATTCTGGACTCCTCCTTCAATCCGCCTTCCATAGCACATCGAACACTGGCCCAGTCTGCATTACATCGATCATCTTCAGGAAAGTATGCCAAACCTCATCGCCTGCTTCTCCTTTTCGCAGTCATGAACGCAGACAAGCCTCCAAGTCCAGCTTCGTTTGAACAGCGACTCTCGATGATGACCGTGTTCGCCCGAGACCTTCTGGACAGTCTGTCCCACGAGAGCCACGTCGATCCTGTTCCTGTTGATATTGGTGTTACCACGGCACCATACTACACCGATAAAAGTAGTGCCATAGAGACGGAAGGACTGGAGTGGTATCCAGACAAACCCCACCATATCCACCTCGTAGGTTTTGATACCTTGACTCGCTTCTTCGCGGCAAAATATTACAAGGACAAATTCGATCCTCCTTTCTCAGCTCTCAATCCTTACTTCCATGCTGGACACCGACTACGTGTTACACTGAGACCTGATGATGAGTATGGAAGTGTTGAGGAGCAGAGAGCCTTTGCTGCAAGGCTCGAAAATGGAGACATGGAGAAGGACGGAGGTAAGAAGGAGTGGGCGAAGCAAGTTGAGCTCGTACCGCCGAATCCCAAGGCGGGCGTGAGTAGTACGAAGATTCGCAAAGCAGCGAAGGCTGGCGATTGGGAGACTGTGAAGAAGCTTTGCACTCCTGGAGTCGCGGACTGGGTGGAGAAGCAGGAATTGTATAGAGACGATGCTGCTGGGGCGAAGATGGCTTGAACAAGGCTCGATATGCAGAGATCATAGACGTATATAGTACTCCGTAGCACTATCCATAAGAAAGTGAAGGAAACACGTGGACCGCGCTTTCGCGCCGGCCCCAGCTCCGCGCCGAACGGCATCGTTCGGTGCCAGTGCGCGTGTACTTTCGAGATGCAGCTTGTCCATCTTCATGTCTTTTGATTGCCTAGTCTGGCCGCCACCATTCTTTCTATCACTCACTACTTCTTCAAAGAAGAGGGAGTGCAGGCGCAAACGAAGGCGTAAACGCAAAAATGGACGACTCCACACAATCTGATGCCGACAAGGTTCGCAACTTCCATCCATCGCCGTTGACATGCACGATACTGTTACTGATCTTGATACATGACAGATCCGGGCTAAGCGTCTG
Source organism: Pseudocercospora eumusae (assembly GCA_001578235.1). NCBI lineage: Eukaryota > Fungi > Ascomycota > Dothideomycetes > Mycosphaerellales > Mycosphaerellaceae > Pseudocercospora > Pseudocercospora eumusae. Next base: position 95,244 of record LFZN01000079.1, read on the forward strand.
GCCAAGCTGGGCGGACCATCAAGCGCAACACCGCCGCCGACTCAGCATGGCGCAAACTCATCATCGACACCACCAGCAACAACCGACGGTGCCACCGACAAGCCTTCGACCCCAGCGACCCGCGAGAACCCATTCAATCAGCTAGCCGCGCAGAAGGAGCCCGAGCAGAAGGAGTCGGCCAAGATCACGGTGACTTCCAAGACAGCAGCAGAGCCAAGCAAACCAGAGCGAACTCAGTCGCGGCCTAGAGAGCGAGCTGCTGAAAGCTTTGAGACATGGCAGGATCGAATTCTCCGCCAGATCTTTAGAGTCACTCTCAAGCCGGAAGAGGTGAAGGACTCGCACGGCAACAACCTGATCTTCTTGGCTAGCACCAAGGATGATTTGGAGCAATCAAATCAGCCCGATCTGCTGAACGTGGACATGGGCGACGGAATCTTGACAGAAGCAGCTGGGCATGCGCCGAATGGCAAGATTTTCGAATACTTCCTGCAGACCTTCAAGCGGGCGAGTCGAGCTGTGCGCGCCTCCAGGGATCCCAATGATCCAAAAGATACCATCTTGAAGGAAGCGAAGCGGCTTAGCATGAGCTATTGCATATTCGCAATCACTATGCCTGAAATGTTCGGTGGCGATGATGATCTCTATGCGAGGCAGGCCTCCTCTTCAGACACTCTGGTTGATCATATGCTGGTCCCAGATATCGAGGGTGACCACGGCATCTGCACAGAGTTCTTGACAGAGGCTGCTGCGCGCTTTGAGGAAGACGAGAGTATCAAGGAGGTAAGCAAGCCATTTACCTGCTGTACGGCTGCTATACGGCAATCGGATTTCAAAACCTAGCTTGGAGCGATCCACTGACACCTCTTTCAGGCATTAGTCGGCGCCATTGAGGAGCTGAGTGCACGATTATCAAAGTCAAACATGCTTGAAGACTATCAAGCGTACATTACGGCTATGCGAAGTCTCATTCGCTTTCCGAAAATCGTCGATGCTTTCACACAGTCAGCGAAATGGGCTCCTCCAGATGTCGAAGCACAGACTATCGAGACCACAACCCTCCTAGGCCCATTCTTCCGCTTATCGCCGATGCAGCAAGAGGTAGCGAGCAATTATTTCTCTGCGCCCAAGACTAGAGATCGGAATTTCATTGCCGCTGCACAAAACGCTATCCGATTGACGCTTCGAACACACCAAGAGATTCTCTTCGAGATTGCCAACGGCATCGTACGGACTGGTGCTGCACCACGAGAACGCATGCTCAACTGGTTCGCGCTATGCGTGAACAAGAACCACAAGAAGCGAGCTATGAGATCTGATCCTAGAATTGTCTCCTCGGATGGCTTCATGGTCAATGTTACTGACACGCTCACCCGCCTGTGCGAGCCCTTCATCGACGCACAATTTGGCAAGATCGAGAAGATTGATGTCGACTACCTGCGGCGAAACCCCAGGGTTGACATCTCCGACGAAACGAAGATCAATGCCGACCAGCAAACTGCCGACAACTTCTACTCGCATCAGGCTGGTGGCACGAGCAACTTCATCTCGGAGGCATTCTTCCTGGCAGTTGCCGCACATCACTATGGCACAGAGGCTGCACAGACTAACATCGAGAATATTCGCCGAAACATCAAGTATCACGAGAAAGAACTCGTCGCTGCAGAAGCCGAACGCGCCAAATACCTCAATCAGCCGGCGTACCTGTCGAGGTATGACGATGCTCTCAACAAGATGAAGAAGCGAATTGACGACATGTGGAGCTTCATCCATGCCACTCAGGGAGTCCTGCTTGACGACGTCAGTCAAGCACGATCCATGGGCTTGATGCGCTATGTCATTGTCTGGGTGCTGCGCCTTGCGTCTCGTCAGAATTTGCCAAAGGAGAAGCTTCAACTACCACTCCCGTCAGAGCAGCCCGACGTCTTCAGGTGTCTTCCGGAGTATTTCTTGGAAGACATCGTCGACAACTTCAAATTCATTACAGCAAACATCCCTCACATCATTACGCCACAGCAATGCGAAGAGATCGTGCAAGTCTGTATTGCCTTCTTGCGCAGTCCGGAATGGGTCAAGAATCCCGGCGTGAAGTCTGGCCTTGTCACCATCCTCTTCTACGGCGTATCGCCATACTACAACCATCAACGTGGCGTTCTCGGTGATGTGTTGATTGGCTCCGATTTCGCGCACAAGAACTTGTTGCATGCCTTGATGAGTGCCTACATCGAAGCTGAGCGCTCAGGCACACACAACCAATTCTACGACAAGTTCAACATCCGCTTCGAAATCTTTCAGGTCATCAAGAAGATCTGGATTAACACACTATATCGCGAAAATCTTGCGAAGGAGGCTAAAGTCAATACCGACTTCTTCGTACAATTCGTCAACATGATGGTCAACGACGTCACCTTTGTGCTCGATGAGGCGCTGTCGAGCTTCGTCAAGATCAATCATTTGCAGAAGGAGGTCAATGATGCCGCCTTGATGCAAGGCCTCAACGAAGAGCAACGGAAAGAGAAATTGGAGCTGCTCGAGGATACCAAAGGCAAGGCAAAGAGCTACATGCAGCTTACCAACGAGACTATGGAGGCGCTCATTCTCTTCACCGAGACGCTCGCTGATGCCTTCACCATGAAGGAGATTGTCACACGACTGGCAGACATGCTGGATTACAACCTCGACTCGATGGTCGGGCCGAAGAGTACGGAGCTCAAGGTCGACAACAAGGAAGAGTACAAGTTTCGGCCAGCGCAGCTGCTAGCAGATATCCTCACTGTCTTTCAACATCTTTCACACAAGGAGTCCTTCGTGCAAGCGATTGCTCGCGATGGACGGTCCTACAAGCCAGCAAACTTCACCGAGGCTGCTCGCATCATGCGCAAGACGGCCATGAAGTCGCCAGATGAACTTCGCGTCTGGGAAGAGCTTGGCAAGAAAGTCGCCGAAGCCAAGGCGCTGGAGGAGCAGGAAGAAGCCGATCTTGGAGAGATTCCTGACGAGTTCATGGATCCTCTGGTCTTCGACATCATGTCTGATCCAGTGATTCTGCCCAGCTCGAAGAATGTCATTGACCGGAGCACCATCAGAAGTCACTTGCTGAGTGACCCGACTGACCCATTCAATCGAGTACCTCTGAAGATCGAAGAGGTGATTCCGGACACAGAGCTGAAAGCCAAGATTGAGGCTTTCAAAGCAGAGAGGAAGGCTGAGCGGGCCGCGGCGAGAGCAGCTGCAGCCGATGCTATGGACACGACTGAGGGATGAACGGCACCAGTAGCATTTACTCATTTATGCATAGCGGGAGATGTAGGCACATCCTCTAGAAGAGCTTTGTAGCATTGGGAACGCCGCAAGCACAATGGCCTTGGATGGTTCATCGAAGACAACCGTGCGCTAGACTCTTCCTCCATCGTTTATGAGCTTCAAACCAAAAACAATTCGAGTGCATCCGCCTCCAGCAGTTCGCAGAACTGTCTTCTTCTTACGAAATGGCAAGAAGTACGTCCTACTTTCGTGAACCATCCGCGTGTGCTTCTTGGCGAGCTTTCTAGTAAGGCTCGTGCCTCGTCACTTCTCTCTCTACTGGCGATTACCTCGTACACTGCCCATATCTCTTACCAGCACTATGTCACCGTCAATTCCGGGACAGGCTAAAGCCCAGAGCGCCGGCGATGAGCAGAAGGGCCGACTTCTCGCTTTGCCACTTCGCTCGGGACAGAGAGTCTGCTCGTAGACAGGTGGAATAGCTACTTGGCTAGAAAATTCTCTTTCGAGTTCAAGCCTCTCGACCTCTTCTAGTCCATGGTGATGCTCCCGCTCCTCAAATCAAAGCTGAATTTAAGTAGGTGTGCAAAATCGTGGTAGCTGCGCTTTTCTGCGACCTCAGCCTTGGTCAGCCCTTGAACCTTCTGGCTAGCAGCAATGCTTTGACTCAAAGTTCATGTGCAGGAGCGACCTGTGCTTGTGTACATTTGCTCTAATTGCTGTCCGCGTCTCGGCGGAAAATCTACAGTGTATTGAACGTCAGCGCGCTTTTGTGGGCTCTATCCGCTCGGTTGTAATCTTTACGATCCTCTTCAGCCCACTCTGTCTTTCAGCCTGCTCGTTGCACAGAAAGAGCTTGACAATGGGCCAGGCATGTATCCAGCCTTGCTCTTCGTACTCATCAACTCGCACCTCTGCCTTTCTCAGCTGTGCTATCAAGTCTTTCGCTTCGGGCTGGAAGACCTCCTCCGAGCCGTACATGAAATACCAGCCTTGACTTGGCGATGCTCTCTTCCACCAGCTCAAATCGTTACAGCGTCCAGGTGAGACCAAAGCATTGTCGGGAGAACCGTGCTTCCCGATGTACTGAGATCCATACAGATGAAGGCTTTCAGCGTTGAGATAGTCCGACCTCGTGTTCTGGTTCTTCCAGGAGATGATCGTTGCCCAAGGAGATATTATCACAGCAAGGCCTGGCATCTTGTTCTTCAGTGACGAGTAGCCTGACACGGCAAGCATGAGACTTAGCACTAGTGTGGCGCCTGCCGAATCACCACTCACGCATATTCGCGATGGGTCGTCTGCGATGGACAGGACGTACTTGTATCCGGCAAGCGCTTCTTGGACCTGTGTTGGATATGTGGCTTCCGGAACCAAGGTGTACTCCAGTGCGAATAGAGCTGGATTGTCGTAGCCGGCTTGCTTCAGCAGTGTGAGCCAGACGAGGAGGAATTCGAGGTAGAAGTATGATGAGCCCATGGAGAAGCCACCACCATGGCAGTAGTAGAGTACAATGTCTGCTCTGCGCGAAGGGTCCATGATGGAATATATGCCTTTAAGGCCATCCTTGTCGACGTCACGCCAGTAGATTGGCTTTCTGAAAATGCCGTGACGAAGCATTCGGAATCGCATGAATGGCAAAGCGACCCATTTCGAAAAGAAGACCTTGCCAACGGAAGCAGGTATGTCGGCAAAGGCATATCTGACACATCGTATGACGACGTCTTGAAAGAGTGTGGCTTTTTGTACAAACGGGGGCTGCTGCTTCTTCCCAAGCATATAACGCTCACGTACGAGCTGATATGGCATGCGGAAAGCTATGGGTAGTCAGCATTATTGCGGCAATGTTTTTTTTTTCGTTTGGACAATGCGAGTCACCGAGAAAGGGCAATGCCTTGATGCCACATGTCAGCGTATGAAAGAGGCCGACTTGGATGAGCAACTGTGGAGCAAGGAAAAGCAGGAACACAAAGCAGTCCACCCATGCTATCTGCTGTAGGATCATTGTAGCGATCGTTCTATCATGGCATGGAGAGTCAATAATGAGGGACAGAGACGAAGCGGCAGTGATGAGACATTGGCGGCGGATCGAAGTCCGGCCGTGCGGTTGACGTATGTAGTTGTAGACTTTCCCATGTGAATATGCGGGAGACAGGCTATGTTATTCAATTATTCAATAGCACTCCAATATACTCATCAAATTGGAATGAAAGCATTGATTAGCTGCGTCGTGATTGCCGGGGTTTAGCCGTAGACCTCCCGTCATGCTTTTGATGAAGCTTTTCTGCAAGTCGGACTTCCACACGCCGCGCCGACCAACATCTTTCCTTCCCGTAGCAACAAACCACTGCACACCTCGACCTTCATTGCCGCCGCGCAAACTGATACGGTATTGAAAGATCAAAGTCCCACGATCCCCGCCGATGAAGCAAACCGAGCAGGCGACACTCCTTCCGTAAGCTGCGGCACTCATCCGCGGCTGCGCGGCCAGCTCCTTCTCTGGATACCCACCACCCCATACATCGCCGCGCGACCATCACGATAGCGCTACAGGCAATATGACGGATGCGAAGAGTTCGCTGAATCCAGCGTCGGTGGAATTCGCTAGGTGAGCACAACGGCATGAGACTATGGGATGCAAGGCATGTGACTGACATGGGACACAGATCGCTCGAGGTGGAGTCGATACCTGAGAAGCTCCGTTGCGCGACGTGCAACAAGCTCGCAATCCATGCAGTGAAGCTGGGCTGCTGCGATAGCACAATTTGCGGAGAGTGTAAGTCTGGCTGCTTCCACATGCTCGTTTAACAATATTTGACATATTCTAGGCAACGACGCGCTCGCTGGAGATTCATGCCCTGTCTGTGAACACTCTCCATTCTCCTCGGGCTTAGTATCGCCAGCGAAGGGCTTGCAGACCACCGTCAAGGTCTTCATCAAGAACGAGGCGAAGAAGCGCGGCATTGATCTCACCGGAGATGCGCCAAAGCCATTTGTTACAGCAGCACCAGCCATCGAGACTCCGCCTGTAGCCGTCGCCACACCCGCATTGGCAGAGACAGAGCCAACGCCGACACCAGCTGTGCAGGGCGAGGCTGAAGCGGCCATGGTGCCAGAAGAAGCCGCACCGTCGGCAGAGCTCGGAGCGGCGTCAGAACAGGAGGTAAAAGCCGTTTCAAGAAGCTTCAAGTATAACATGTGCTGACCTATATTAGCTTGACACTGCACCTGCGAACGGAGATCTGGAGTCGGCCGAAAATCAGGCTCAAGATGCGGAACAGGACGAGGATGATGATGATGACGACGATGACGTTGTGATCACAACAGAGAGACCTGAGAATGAAGAACAGCAGTTCTCAGGAGAGGGAGTCCAGCAGTACGATATCCAAGCTAATGGCGAGAGCGAGAATACCAATCAGAACATGCAAATGGACCAGCAGCAACAGCAGGATTTCAATAATTTCAACCAAGCTATGAACGGATTCGGCAACAACAATTTCGGCAATATGAACATGAACGGCTTCAACCCAATGATGGGAATGCCAAACTTCATGGGTATGCCAAACATGATGGGTAGGTACAATTTCCTCGCCAAAAAGATACGCAAGCTGAGCAAAGCGGCAGGCATGAACATGGACCCCTCAATGATGTTCGGAGGCAACTTCGGCGGCATGGGCGATATGAGTGCTATGATGGGCATGGGTATGGGCAACATGGGTGGCGGCATGTCTGGTATGGGCGACTTCAATGGCATGAATGGGCCCGGTTTCTTTCCCAATCAAGGAAACTATATGCAATCACAGAATTTCGGAAACGGTCCTCGCTCGAATGATTTCTACAATAATCGTGGCTACGGTCGTGGTTACGGCCGTGGCTTCGGTAGAGGAGCTCGAGGTAACCAATTCGGCCGTGGCCGTGGTGGCTGGCAATACCAGCAACAACAGCAGTTTGGCAACCATAATCAGTCTGCGCAACACCAGTCCGGTGGACCGCAGCAGACCGGTGCAAGTGCCAACGATGTGCCCTCTCAACGTCGCGGCTCTCCGAGCTACGATGCAGTGCCAGGTCCAGGTGCAGATGGCGTTCCTGCGGAGACAGGCGCCAAGTCACATGATGCCGAGACCAACGGAGACCAGGATGGCACGGGTACTAACCAAGCAGGAGACGAGACTAATGCCACAGGCAACAAGAAGGATGTCGTGATGGAGAATGGTAACGAACATGATGCACATGGTGAGTAATATCTATCTCCTGTACCTTTTGATGCTGTGCTAACGGCTGTGCAGATGCCAGTCAAGCGGTGGAAGACGGCGGCACGTATGGGGGCGATGGTGGAATCCAAGGCGATAGCAACATGGCTGATGCCCCGATGCAAGATGCTTCATATGGCAGCTACGAGGGAGGCATGCAGGATCAGCAGCAGTCCGGCCACGGACATCAGGCCCTCAACAACTTCAGCGGACGTGGCGGCTTCCGAGGTCGTGGCGGTTATGGCGGATTGGGTGGCAGAGGAACTGATAGTACCGACCTCACGCCTACACCTGCTCCACCTGTCAACGCACCGACCGGGCCTAAAGCTATGCGCGAGGGCAAACCAAATACTGGCTACTTCAGTAGAGTCAACATGGTCCAGAAGCCAACGCCAACACCTGCACCACAAGCGCGGCAGGAATCCCGTCCAAGGTCCGTAGAACCACAAAAACAGGAAGCTCCCAAGCAGGAGGCTGAATACGACAATCGTGGCCACTCTCCATCACGGCCACGATCTCGCCATCACGATGAGAGATACGAGCAGCAGGCTGCTGATGATGACCATGAGTCAGATGCCACATATAAGCGTCGGAAGGAGCGTGAGAGACAGAAGCGAAAGGACAAGGAGCGTCGCTATGACGAAGGCGATCGCAGCGACGGCAAGTACCGCTCGCGCTCAGAGTCACGAACGGATGATGGTTCTCGACGACGTCACCGTGATAAGGAGGAAGATGAGTACCGTTCTTCTCGATCGCATCGAGATAGGAGTAAAGACAAGCATAGGAGTCGCCGTCATCGTTCCAGGTCTCCGGCCAAAGACTATGCAGACGATGACTATTCGCGTCGCAAGAGCAAGAGCGACCGGTATGGAGATGACTACAAAGACTCGCGTAGCGGTCGGAAGCACTCCAGTCGTGATGACGACTATGAGTATGCTAGAAAGGATAAGGATCGCTCTTCTCGTTCATCAAAATATGAGCGCCCACATGAGTCGCGTCGTGAGCCAGAACCAGCCAGAAAGATCATTGAGCCCCCATCAGATGAGCTCGGCTTCAAGATCAAAGGCTCCAAGTCAGCTCGTGCGAACAAGGAGAAGGACATGAAGCCGCCAACTGCACCAGCGTCTGCTTCTTCTGACCCGTATGCCGAAGAACGTGCTCGCGCGCAGCAGAATCGCGAGGCTAGAGAAGCGCAGCGTCGACTGTCCACACAGTCGTCCAGCCTCGGAAAGCGAGGTAGAGGCGATGACGACTTGGAGCTGATGAATGCGCCTCGTGGACCTAAGGGTGATCAGCATCGCATCATGAAGAAGGGCAGTAAGCAGCGAAGAATCAGCTACAAGTACGAAGATGAGGTCGAATATCGATGAATACTTCCCATGGTATGAGGAGCGCATTGCTTTAGTGCGGTAGTGTGAGCGTTCCGGAGCGTGAACCCTGGCGCGGAGAGCGCACCGCACAATTGAGCGATGGCTCTAGGATTCTGTATACTATAGCGTCTTCTAGAAAAGATGCGACATACCTACTCAAATAAAATATTACTTTAAAGCCCCCTCCCGGATGTTACACTCTTTCTAGTCTACTGCGAGCGCACAGAAGGCTGCACAAGGGTCGCCAAGCAAGGCTGTGAACCACAGCCTAACCGTTGTTGCTTACTAGCTGCTTTCCTTATACAGCTCTGTCCAAAATCAATTCTACGCACAAACCTTGACTTGTCCTCACAACGGTACTATATCAAGAACGAATTCGCTTCGAGGAACAGATTAGGAACCAGATAACATTTGCGACGTCGTCTTCTTAGCATGACTGAGACAACGACGGCTGCTGCCCGATTTTTCGGGATAGCAGAGCTGCTGGAAATGGTCCTTCTTCAACAACAAATTCGAACTCTTGCCCATCTCAGAGGAGTCAATAGGTTCTGGAGGAACACCATCAAGGGCTTGAAGCGCCTTCGGAGACGAGTGGCATGGATCGAATCGATACCGATACAAGACGGACTCAGTACTTATTACAGCAAAGATTCGGCTTTTCCCGGGCTCAAATTAATTCTTACAATCAACCCCAAAATTCCACGACCAGATTCCTGTGTTGAATTATCCCAGGTGAAGAGGGCGGCCGATGCGTTCTCGGCGCCATCGTCGCAAGCCGCCGAGCTCTCTCCGATGCGACGTATGGAGTTCGACTCCTGGGCACCAGTGCCCTCGGCATCGCTGCTCAGCAATACTTCCATCATCGCACACTCCATCGTCTCTCTAGCCCGACTGACCGAGCGCGGACGCAAGGAGCATAGCCGCGCCTGTGTCTACATTTGCCCAAGTCTAGTTCAGATGTACTGTCGAGACCTTGCGACAAGCGCCATGTTCGTGACCCAGCCACCCACGGCCGAACTTCAATTCGTGGGAAGAATAAGATCAATGTGCCGTATTCACCGTCCGGGATGGAGAACTTTCAAAATTCAAAGCAGCAATGGAGGACCGTTAATTTTGGCTCGAGTTATCAAAGAGCTAAAGCACAATCTGGAAATTGAGCGACGTAGTTTCGCAGGGCTGCACGCCAGAGAGATGTCGTCCAATTGTTCGGCTTCGTGTATGCTGAGTCTGGAGTGGGATGATGTTGGAATGCTGGAATTCAGTGATGTGTTCATGGACACGGATCCGAGAGTCAAGCACCTCAGGACTTCGGAGAGTGGGTTGCTGGTGTGACCTGCAAACAGACTGCGCGCTCAACCGGTGAACTTGATACGCAGTCTTGGGAGGAAGCCTGTCAGACCTTGTGGGAAGAGCAACCCGCCCCATAGATGTCGAAAGGCTGGGAACTCTACAGGCACTGGCCAAAGCCAAGGAACCCGAGCAGTTGCACGGCTAGAATCTGGAGGAAAGCTCACACCGCCTATTGAGCATTGACTACATGTACATGATAGCGTAACGTATTGTCACTTCGCAACAATAGCACGAGTTGAATCTGCAGACCAAATTGGCATGCGCTCTCATTCACTCTTTCAGCTTCCATGACCTATATATGAACGAACCCACCATACGACTCTGGCGCGACATCACCAAATCCAACACTACTGCTCTGGTATCGCTCACAGCCATGTCGGCCGCCGCGCATGCCGTGTTCGCAACAGTTGAGATTCTAGAGCTTATTCTTCTGGAGCTTACAGTTCGAAGTCTCGCTCGCAGCCAGACAGTCAGCAAGCACTGGGCCAACACCATCGCCGAGTCGAAGAAGCTACATGGCCAGCTCACTTTTCGCGAGCCCCGGCTCGCAACCAGCGATAATCGCATAGTCACAATCAACCCAGAACTCCCTCGGCAGCCGTCGATGCCAACGAGCACCACTCTGGAGTCTTTCATGCCAGAACACCTAGATCCCAACGATCCAAGCCACATCGCCATCGACCAGCAAACGCTCTTTGCGATAACGAGGACCGACAGTCGCTCAGGGCACATGCTCGTATCACAACCGCCAATCACTCGCTTTGACGTCTACTTCGTCTTCGAGAAGCAGAGTAATGTCTGCAGCAGCCTGTTGTTTCGGAAGACTATTGAGGCTAAAGGAGGAATCACATTTGGCATTTTGGCCAGTACGTTGAAGGCTAGTCTACATGAGGCCAAAAAACAGCGACGCTCGAGCCGGGAGCATCGTTTGGTGGACTATGTGTGGTTGGACTTGGGTGATGCGGTTCCAGACACGAGTGAGGTGGTTGCTGAGGCTCTCAAGCATGAGTTTGGCAGGCTGCCGTGACCAAGCAATCTGAGGGTGCGAGTTTCAGCTGTGGCGTATGCATCACCTTCACATCTACTTTACTCATTCAACCCACACATACACCATCTTTCAGAACTTCACTCGGAAACATCCCTTCGAAGATTTGCATCAGGCAGAGACATATCGGCGACTCGGATCATCAATTGCACATCGACTCCGTCACCATGCATTCTGCTGCGTAAGCCGTGTTCGCTACTGCAGAGATACTCGAGCAGGTCCTTCTCGAGCTTCTAATCAGCCTTTACATCACACGAAATGCACGCTCGTACAAGGGATCAAGATTGGGGATGTACAGACAAGACTTCGGAAGGCGCTTGAAGAGAGCAAAAGACCATCCTGATCTCTTCTACGCGCGGTATCGCCAAGACGACTTACTGATTATCGTCCACGTTGAGATTGGCAAGAGCCTTGCAGACACCCATCAGACTGTTGTCTGTGCTCTCATAGACCAGTAAGGGAGATTGCCGTAGCAAAAGGTCAGCATCAATCCAGCAAGAAACGTCGACTGAGGCTGAGCGCTTGTAATGCAGAGGACCATCAAAGGCTAGAAGGAAGGCAACCTTGAAAATGCGAAGGCTTACACGCGGACGATTAAAGAAGGCGCTCGTGAGAGCGGATCTGAGCAAAAGCACAGGAATGGCCAAGGTCGGCAGATTAGATTGTATTGTTATGGCATTACAACCACACCGGCGTAGCAGCACCAATGATTTTGCCATCTTCTGTCCTTCCGAGACTAACTCTTGCGACCTCATTGATCTTCTTCCCATTGAATCTCAAAACAAACACCAAACCTTCCTCACTATCGCACAGAGCCAAGTACTCATTATTTCCATGCTTCGAATCGTATGGCGCCACTTCAATAGCATTCGCAAGTCCACCAGAAGTCGGAGTCTCCCAGATATCGAGAGGCGTCTCGCTTTCCAGCGTGCCGTCTTCTTTCAAAGCATACGCAGCAACATACCCCATCGTTGTCGCTTCAAGTCCTCGATTCGATGCGAATAAATGTCGAGGCTTTTGCGGATCCGGTCCACGAGAGCATCTCACTTCATCTGCCCAGTAATCCTTGCAGTCTTTGCCTTCGGGAAGCACAGGCGCGCCTTGAAGATGCTTCAAAGTGACACCATCTCCAGCCACGCTGAAAACATCCACCATACTGCTATGCTCCTGCAAACAATACAAAATCTTCCCGTTGGGATGTGGCCAAGTATGACGCGGACCATCATGCCTTCTCGGCGAAAGATGTTTCGTTCCAAATTTCACCGGCGGCTCATCAGTGCCTCGTTTCGAATGCGTCACGCTGTAAGTCCAGATACAATTCCGTCCAATATCCGCAACATACAAAGATTTTCCGTCCGGCGACAGGTCCACCGAATGAGCACCATGTCTCAACCCACCGAAATCCCCATGCGCCACCTCACCCCTCTTCTCGGATTCATTTTCGCCCTGTCCAGTCACGAAATCAAGTTCCTGGACTAAACCCCCCAATGATCCATCGGCCTCTTTCCGGAAAATCTCTCCACAAGGACCGCTCGTCGAGAAGACGTGGGTTTCGTTGTTGCACACGTAGCCCGCGAGGGATTTTACAGGTTTCGCATTCAGGAATTGGATGTCTCGGCCTTCAGACCGGATTTTGTAGGAAGCGATGCAAGGTTTGTCGGCCCAGACGGTGGTGTAGAGGTTCTTTTTGTCTTTGGATAGTGAGAGCCAGGAATGTCCGCCGATGGCTGGATGCTCTTTGAGGATTTTTAGGCTGGAGGTTTCGGGGTGGAATTGGAGGAGCCAGAGGGAGGGGGTGCGGAAAGAGCCTACTATGAAGTCCATGTTGATGCCGATGCCAGGAATGAGTAAGGGCCGGGTTTGATTAGATGTTAAGTAGGACGGCTTTGGTATTCTAGAATATCTAATTGCGAGAAGGAACTCCGTATCTGTGTCAGCAAAGAGGGGTGGTCTTGATCAGAGCAGCTCGCAGTGCTGTGTGAGTCTAAACAAAAAGTCCATCGGAACAGACTTCACTCGTCGGATAGAACTATGCATCGGAAGCAAGTCTGGGATGGCAGAGGAGAGTGACGGAGCTTGTATGCAGGTACGCGGGCCGGGACCTCACCAAGGAGGTTGCTCGAGCTATGCTTTTTCCATGAGAATCGAGTGCTGCCCGTTAACGTGATCCAACGAAGCAATTTGGTGAATAAATGCCGAAAGTCTTCATGTAGGCGGAGAAAGCGATGTTGAGAACTAGTTCTATTATTGTAGCAGCCTCGCAGGTGCCAAGACCACCTTCGTTCCAGCTCCCGATCCAAGTCATTGCATGTGATGGTAAACCACTTCAGCCTGACAAGCAGTAGTCCTCCCCAAAAATGCAGTCCGGAATCACAGCCTCGCAAGAGCTAACAGAAGCCTTCAACAAGTTTGTCTCAGACGACTCTCAACGCGCACTCCTCGCAGGCATTGAGGACGAAAAGCTCGTTCCAACAACCACCATTCCAACCCAGACACAAGACTTCAAGCAAGACCTCTCACAACTAAGTCCACACATCACTCCGAATGCAGCCTCATACGTTCTCCTGAAAGTCGATCCGAGCGCAGCAGACGGCTATGTCGCAATCACATACGTGCCCAACACGGCTCCCGTACGGCAGAAGATGCTCTTCGCATCCACGCGCCTGACACTGGTCCGCGAACTAGGCATCGAGCGCTTCCGCCAGACCCTTTTCGCGACTGAAGCCTCAGAACTTACGTCCGCGGGCTGGGAGAAGCATGAACAACACGAGGCTCTCCAGGCACCTCTGACAGAAGAAGAGGCCGGCCTAGCAGGCGTCAAAGAGGCAGAAGCACAAGAATCGCAAGGCACGGGCACGAGGAGAGGCCATGTCACCTCACGAGTCAACATGCCGACGGGCGAGGGACTCGTCGAAGCGCTGGCAAGTTTGAAACAAGACGATTGCAAAGGAACATTGGTGCAGTTGAAATTCGAATTACCTGATGAAACTTTACATTTGCATTCTTCCAAAGACGATGTGCAGCCTTCGGACGTCGCGGGGCTGATCTCGACTTCGGAACCTCGTTATGCGTTTTACAGTCATCCGTCGACTTCATCGGGACAGCCGAATATTCTGTTTATTTATACGTGTCCGGCGGCTTCGAAGATTAAGGAGAGGATGGTTTACAGTACGGGCAAGTCTTGGACGAGGACCGTTGCGGAGAGAGATGCTGGGATTTCTGTGACGAAGACTTTGGAAGCTACGGAACCGGGTGAGTTGACTGGTGATGTGGTTAATGGTGGGATTGTGGAGACTGGTGCAGATGATAGTGCGCCTGGTAGCGGGACTGCAACGCCGAGAGGCGGGTTTGCCAGGCCGAAGAGGCCTGGCAGGAGATGATAGTGGCGTGAGCGTACGACGGAAGATGCCAAAATCATGATTCAAAGCAGTGAAATGAAGTTATGACTCTGATGCGGCAAGTGCTCATACACCTAGGCTTGACCCACTCCAAAGCTTGACGTCTGCGACGTGAGATGCACAGGTAGGGACTCGTCACAGAGCGTGGGTGTAGAAGTCGTAGACATTCTGACCGAAGCTCTCTTACGATGTTTGCCGGCCTGCAGACCGTCCATCGTGGTGCACTTGGATTAGGAGATCCACCACCTTTCCATGAGCCAATCATCGCATGCTTCTTGTGCGAAGCAGTATCTTCAAGGAGCAGGAATTTTTCGACAGACATTGCATTTCACAGCCTTTGGCCTGGTCACGGGGAATCTTCGGCAATGAAGAAGAGGTCATCCGTAAGAGCAATAAGCGCGCTCGTCCTATATGGCAGAGTCGTCCATGGCGACGGCTTCCCTGAATTCTGGCCAGACAGTGTATCAAAGTCAGAGATGTAAAATCGCATTGAAGAGTCTGACCATGGTGAGGAGCAAATTGTGCTGGTTGAAGTTTCAGTGTTTTTGAAGTCTGCTTAGGTTTACTTACGCCTCTTGCTTCTCGCACAGCCTCGCCTCAAGCTTTCGATCACGATAAGCGCCAGCCGAAGTAGTATTGCATCGCCGTCCATCCTACAGTATCAAGGTCCGGGCCCAAATACCATGCATGAGCCTCATCCGCCTCGCTCAAGCTGTATTTTTGCTCCTCTCGATGAGCCTCACGGCGTGCTTGCATGATTGGTTCCGGGTCGGGAAATGAAGTATTGAGCCTGGCGTCTCCCTACGTGTCGACCTCGACTCCACCATCTTCGTCACTCGCTGGTGTGATTGAGCCGCCATCAAGATTGCACACCTCCTCTACTGTGCCAAAGGCGCGAAGCTTATTGCCATAGACTCGCCAGAAGTCCGAGTTGAAGGCCGGCATGCCATCCTTGACAGTGACGTGGTTGGGAACGTGTCTCCACTCGAGATCTTTTGGGTCCTTGTAGAAAGGGTCATTGGGATCGGGCTGGCCTATTGTATCATCTCCCCGGCGCTTCCACTTGGCACCGGGCACCGATGGCGTGAATCCCTCGTTCGGCGGTGCATTTTCGTCCTTTGTGCCGTTCGTAGTACCAGCTGGTGAGGTATCCAGTGCATTGAGAGCAGTGTCAGTCAGCTTCATGCCAGCCACTCCGTCCTGAGCAGCGTTCACATCGACGTAAGCTCCTTCAGCTTCCAGCTTGGCAGACAGTCTTACTGCCACCTGAGCAGTGAGGAAGCTGTCATAGCCGGCCTCATGAAATGGCGTCGTGTCGCTGTATTTGCGGTGGTGGCCATCCGTCTCGACTACTGGCGTTTCTAGGTGCTTCAATTGGTCGGCTATCTGCTCCAGAGAAGACATTGGAGGAATGTCGCCACAGTTGTGAGTGGACATGTACTTGGTATCGATGACCATTGGCCACAGCTTATGCAGCTTCTGCTGAAACTCTTCTACGGTGTCAGGCAAGGGACCGATGAAGGTGTGGTAAATATAGACCATGTCGAGAAAGCAGTTGTGGCCAACGATTACGCGCGGGCATCCTCGAAGCAAGTTCTGTGCTCGAACAAAGTCGGCTTTCAGCATGTCCATGTCGGCAAAAATTGACTCGCCTGGTCATCGTCAGTCTTGCGCTCGATATGTAGCAGAGAAGATAGCATACCTGTTATGGCATCCTTCGCGCACTCCATCAGATCCAGGTTGGCTATATTGGAGCCATGCATGGCTTCGATGATCCACCGAAAGCCCTTTTGGCGATCTATCTGTGCTTCGAATCTCTCCTTCCTCTCGACTGCAATGCGATCCTCACGCTCCTTGTCGAACTTTACAACCTGCACGAAATTCCGCCGGCCTGTACATCATGTCAGCGGAATAAGAGGTCGTACATGCGGAAATGGAGCGTACCCAGTGTCACCAGTTCTGGAAACTCAGCACGAACAAGCTGATGCACGAGCCTCTTCTCCAAGCGTGGCATTTCAGGCGACTCGCCGTTAACAAGACCGTCAGCGCCAGCGGGTGCGATGTTGAGGTACTCGGGCGTTGCTACACTCTTCGAGTCGACCCATGCCTGGACTTCCTTTCGTACGCGGTCCATGAATGCGAGGGTTTCGACTTCGGTCGGCTTGACTTGTATATCGGCAATGTTGCCACGCTTCTGCCGTTTCTCGAAGCCCTCTCGCGCCTGTCGTGCCTCGGAGCGGCTGAGATATGGTACGCCATCCCGGAAGGGTTTGTTCATGTCGAAGCCGACGCTCATGAGAAATTCGCCTGCGCCAGACTGGAATGAGAAATTCCGCTCGACATCCAGGCCCTTCTCATATATCAGCGGGCAGAGGTCGAAATTGTAGGGCCGTAGAATATATCGGTCGTTCAAAACATCCTGCTCCACGCAGGTGAGGCCAATTTGCAGGATCTGATATCGCTCGGCGGCTTCCTTGACAGCTTGATAGCGCTCGTGGAGAGTGCGTTTGCCAGCGCCCCATGCGGCATGAGACGGAATGCCAGACAGCTCGAGGTCGATGGCAACGAAATGAGCCTTGGAGATGTCGGTGAGGATTTCTGGCAACAAAGGATAGAAGGAAGTCTTGTTGACGTCCATTTTGAAGCTGTTTTGTTGATGAATAATACGTGGAATCAGGTGTTCTCGGAAGGCTGTGGCGAGAGGAAGAAGTCGAGGCAGAAATTTGGAAAGAACGCCGGACGATGAAGAAGGATTGGAAGGCGCAAGTGAAGTAGATAGAGTAGGAGCAAACTTGAACTTGCAGGTGGGATGCTGCATGTGTCGAACGCGTCTACTCGCGCGTCCTTTGCATCGCATACATGTCTCGGTATTCTACTTGACGGATATGTGATTGTTGATGGAATACTCCGTAGATGGGTAGTTTATGCCATGGTATGTTGATGTATGGTGAAGTATGATAATGATAATGATCGGCCTCGGCAACGCGTGTAGGGAGGCCCATACACAGCAACCATGCAACAGCACCATCTCTACTCTACCTTCTACCTGCCTCTGCCTCTGCCTCTACCGCTGTCTCTTCAACACCATGGCATCGACCGACACGCGCACCACCACCCTCACACACCAGGACACACTCCACTCGCAGTACTTGTCGAGCTCCATCTCCAGCCTCTCACGCTCGCGCTCCACAAACTCCATCATAGTGCGCACCTACAAGCAAGCTACCCAGCTCTACCTCACCAAACGTTTCAAGGAAGCTCTTGACGCCCTCGAGCCCATTGTCAGCCCACAGCAGTCGCCTGATGCTAATGCTGCTGCCGATGCTGCTGGCCCCGCTGCCACTGCCACTGCCGGCGCTGTTGCCCCCGTACACGCCGAGAGCTCTGCTGGTCAAGCTGCGCCGGTCGCCCAGAGCTCCAAGCCTACCCGCACCAAAGTCTGGGTCTTCTATCTCAGCTTGCTGCATGCCATTATCGACCTTGGCCCTGAACAAGGGAAACTTCAATTTGGCTCGGCCAAATGGCGGCAATTGGCTGCCAAAGCAAGGGAGGGCTCCATTTGGGACGACATCATCCGATATGGCTACGCCGGGAATGAAGGCGAAGTCGACCCCGATGTCGTCGTCAACCTGGCCACACTTCTACTTGGACATATGCAGCATCAACACCTCAATCAGCAGCGACTGGAGGCCTACCTCTCGGCATCCGCACATGCAGCCCAACTCGCCTTCCTGAACGACGGCGTTGCAACGCCCATGTCAAATGGCACATCGTCGCCCAAGGAACTAACTACGCGCCTGAAAATCCTCGAGCTCTATACCCTGCATGTGCTTCCCTCCAACCACGAGTGGGATTATGCGCGTCAGTTTATTGAGATGAACGACATGCTTGACGAGGAGCGCAGGGAGGCCTTCCTGCAGGCTTTGGCGCAGCTGAAAGAGGAGAAGGATGGCACGGCGCAACGAGAGCGTGAGCTACAAGAGCTGCGGGAACGCGAATTGGAGGAACAGAGAGCCGCAGAAGAAGCAAACCGAAGGAGGGAGGAGGAGGATGAGCGCAAAGAGGAGGACCGAAGGAAAGCTGCCGAGCTTGAGCGCACGCGCACCAACGCTCCCGCTTCTTCATCGGCTTCCCGACCTGCGAACGGACATGCTCGGAACATTAGCGCTACTTCGAATGGCCAAAAACCAACATCCAAGTCGAAACCACAAAAGAAATCACGCCCTCCGCAATCTGCCAATCTGTACGCACGCGCGTCCTCTGTTCTCAATAATCTGCAGCGAATCATCATGCAGGCAAGTCGCAACATGTCCATGAACAGCATGGCCATGTTTCAATTCTTGATGCTCATGTTTGCATTCTTGTTGCTCATGGCACGTCGAGATTTGCGGCTGAGGCTGAAACGCCTGCTAGAGGATGGATGGATGAAGGTCAAACAGACCGTCGGTATGGGTGTCAAGGTGTCATACATCTAGCGGATGTCAGATTGGCGCCCATCACGGCCGACTGGCCTTTATATCGACGCGAATGAACGCCATATCGGGAGTATCGTACCATCGCCGCACCACGCGCCGCCATTGTATCCAACGTGGCCCGGGACTCGGCACCTTCGAGAACCTCCATTTGACGGAAGGTAATGCTCTTGGAAGAAGCGTTCGACCTTAAGACAAGTCCTGGATGTAAATAGGGTTCGAAGGATTCCAGATCTCTGCTCGAGCAGACTGCCTTCCCGCGTGTCGCGGCCCGAGGTTCTTAAAGTCATCTTGCGGTTTGCCACAATTACCAGAGAAACGCATCGTATCGTGGAATCGAGACTCGCGGCGAGTTCTCCGAAGACAGGCTAGCTGGTGTTGGCACAAGACCCGGTAGCATCGCATGTCGCCGTCACAATGCATACCGATATGCCGCATTATTCAAACTACTGCTGGCGCGAACCTGAATCGTTTCGCAACAGCATCTTCAGTCCTGCAGTAGTGCTTGCACCTAGGCCGTCAGCTCCGCCACCTCCCACTTTAGCGGGGTCCAGAAATGCCGCGGTCATTACGATACAGATGGGCATTGTCTCGGAGGACCATTTCTATTACCTTGCATTGGCGAGTCAGTGTTGTGCATGAAGAAAACATGCAATTTTCGCGATGTGTGAGGAAAGCTCGATTGTAAAGTCGAGGCTGGGGTGCTGCCTTGTCCCAATCAATCGCGATTGTCTACAGCATGTGAATGCATCGCATCGGAAGGCTGTCAATTTCTCCCCATTGCTGGCTAGCAGGGGTTTGGGCCAATTACAATCTCGGCTTGACTGTTAAGCGTAAAGGACATTGGCCTCCGATGCCTTCAGCGTTCAGACACTGTCTGCGTCTGCAAGCTGATGCTGGTTCGGGCCGAGTAAACCGTTCATGGGGCAGGGTTTCTCGTGTGACCGGGACACATCGTGCTTGAACTTCGGCTCATGCAAGGTGCTTCATGCAAAATGCAATGCAATGCAATGCACTCCTCAAGGCAACGCGCAGGCTGTTCGCTTGCCAAGACGAACAGCCTTTGAGACATGCAGTGCTATCTAGTCGCGCGAGACTTTCGTAATAAGTCAGGCAGATGGATTTTGATAGTAAACCAAGAGTGGAAACCAGAAATACAAATCCATCAGCAAGGACAAATAAGCTCTAAGCAGGTCGTTGATTCCTCTGAAGTCTGCACTCTGGAGAAGATATGAAGATCCTAGTTATGCTCACCAGATATCTTACAAGGCGGCAGACGGGTGTATCACCATTTCCGCCGGGCAGCTTGATTATTGTTACCTTAGGTAGCAGTTGGCCGCTCCATGTTCAAAGTGGCTGGTCGCTCGTCGATCTCTCCAATCTAGGCCTGACTATCAGAGGAGAGGTCCGCATATGGCAGCTCCACCAGTTGCATGTGATACTCGGACTGCCTTTTTTGACCGCTTCATTATTCTTGGGGTGAGTTCGGTCTCTTTCCTTGACGCCATCGTTAACCGGGTCTTATTACAGGAATTCCATACCGCGGTTGCGATCTTCGCACCTGCAGACAGGTATTGTTGTCGACATGCAATGATGAGCATCTGATGTTGGGTCACCATGATTCACCTCGGAATGACCTCCGAAACACTAGTGTTCGGAGCCATGTTCAATGATTCCCAGATCCGAATAACAGGACGGGAAGGAGTGAAGACGAGGCGGCGTGAGGTGCCAATTCGCGACGCTGGCTTCTCGAACACGCTGGTACCGTACGTGATGTTAACCGCGTTGCCGTGCAGAGCGGAGTCAGCAAGATCTCGATCTAGTTAAGCTTCTCGGTGCTCAGGCCAAAGCATGGGTCAAAAGCCGTCATCAACCGCGATCCAAGCAGTGACATGCAGTCCGGATGTCGTTCCGTGAAATGCAACTCGCTTCTCGCTTCTGGGGCTAGAGATGTAGAGTCACCGTGTTTTTAAAATTAGCCCCTATGTTCACAGTGTACACGGTGTGAACATACACAAGACACAGCTTAGTCATCCTCGGACCTATGCCGGACAAGATATATTACGCCGGATATCTAGGGCGCTACATAGTTATCCACTGTATCTAGGCATATTAACCGCTGTGTTCATAAGGCTAGGTCCCAAAATGGCTGTGTACACAGTGTTATCACCGTGTACACGGACCTTGTGATGCTGTGTCTAACATCTCTATCTGGGGCAAAGTTCGGCGATGTTTTTGGATGGAGCAGAGTGTGGAGAGTGGCGCAGCTACATGAACTGATGCAGCTTGTGCCTGTCTGTCAAGAAGATAGTCGGGAAAGTCGGATGGATGTTAGACATGACATGCTGCAATGCAGACGATATGCTGGACTCATCATATCAATACGACTTGGGGAAAGAAGGATTAATTGATTGCCGTCAACGTTGCCTACCACAGCCAGCCGAAAATCTTCATTCTCGAGTCGTCTGCTGATTGTGAAGAGCTAGTTCTCACGTATGACGGTATGGCGGTATGATACAGTGGGTGTAAGCGAGACTAACTAGCGCGTCCTGTTTCAGCAGCGATTGAAAGATATCTAAACCCTGGGCTTTATAGCAGTAAAGCCTATGATAAAAGCGTGGCAAAACGTCTGTGCCATATGGCGTTGGTATGCCGCGAGTCAGTTTCGCTTGCAGCCACTGTAAGCTATTCGGATTCCAGCCCATGCCGAGGCAGCGAGGCTGGTAGCGGAGGATACCTGTATGCCGTCTCTCAAACCTGTTTCGCTCTTCTAGTAGGTGACGATATCTCGACAATTGGTCTGGACTCTGGATAGCGCACCGGCGCCTTTCATGGGGGATTAGACATGTGCATGGGGCTGCATCTTAAATCAGCCACATGCACAGAACTAGAAAGCGTAAATGGACAACGACGGTGGTGCTGATGAGTGTCGCCACCTACCCTGCCTACTCCTCCTCAAAAGGTCACGACGGTCTGACGGTCTGACGGTCTTCTTCACCGTCATGATTCTGGACTAGCCAGGTAGGCTTGTAATGAAGACCAACGCATACACGAGACGTCCCTTTTTCCAACAAGGAGGCTGTGTCGCCTTCTGGAAAATAACCTGCCCAGCTAACCAACCAAAGCAACAGCCTGATCAGGTTCTCATCAACATTGTGCTCCCTGCTCACCCGTCGATAATAATAATCTCTCACACCAACGGCACATCTCGACATACCACGTCCCATGTTCTAGGATGCGCTACTCTAGCCTGTCTTGAGATAATTGGCCTCGCAAAATAGCGGCGATTCCGTGCCGGCGACG
The DNA here is from genome assembly GCA_001578235.1 of Pseudocercospora eumusae. Classification (NCBI taxonomy): domain Eukaryota; kingdom Fungi; phylum Ascomycota; class Dothideomycetes; order Mycosphaerellales; family Mycosphaerellaceae; genus Pseudocercospora; species Pseudocercospora eumusae. The sequence goes on from LFZN01000079.1 coordinate 117,696, forward strand.
ACTCCGAAAGTTTTCGATCGATTGAGTGTGTGGAGATCGCTGCTGTGCGCAGTACAGGGCAAGCATCCATACAACAACAAGGCCACTGCATATGGGACTGCTAGCTCGCCTCAGGTCCTGACTGTTTTCTCATCAGCCCATCCACAGCCCAACCCGAAAAAAAAACCACCCCCCCATACCACCACCACCACTATCACCACTACCCAAAGCCTTGTGTTTGTTTGCACATCTAAATGGACTTTCTTGATCGAAGATTCCTGCAGCCGTTGCACTCTTCAGCCAACGAACATCGTTACCCTTACGCACACCAATCAACCCTGCATAATAATAACAGAAGAACAATGGACCCATCGAGACGGGATCCCGAACGCTCGGCCGGAAAGATCCCGATCAATTTCCTTCTGGCCGAAGATGATACTACTAGCACGACGACAACGACACAGCAGCAAGCATTTCATCACCAACAACATCGACGAGACAGAAGTAGTCAAGGAAGCTCGACATACCCTCCGAACACAGCAAGTGAAAGCCGCTCATCAAACATTCCCGGATCGTCGTCATCATCATCAACGACTCTCCCACCCCTTCGAGTAGTCAACCACTCTCCCTCCTCCACAGGCACAATCTCAGCATCCACCATCGAACGAGGAAACCCAACCCAATGGCACGCCACCACGCCCGATGGCTCTTCGATTCTCGTTGACCGCAAACCCCGAGCCCCGCGACCCTCGTACTCGGAAGAACAAAAGTTCTTCATCATGTACAGTCGAATAATCCGCGACAACACGTGGCCCGAGATCGAAGACCGGTTCGAGCGGCTGTTCGGGACGCGGTCGAAAGGCGGGCTGACGTCCGTGTACTACCGGGTCAGGAGGGAGTGGGGATTGATGGAAGTGTTGAAGAGCGGGCCGGGGAACTATGCGGCGGATTGTAGGGAGGTGGAGCAAAGGGCGATGAACTTTTCGAGGGAGTTTTTGAGGCAGATTGGGTACTTGCCGCAGGGGAGTTGAAAGTTGCGTTGTTGTGTTGTGTTGTGCTGCTGCTGCTGCTGCTGCATCATCCATCGGACGCACGGGACAGACATGATTGGCTCACTCTACTACCTACGGCGCGTTGAGAGACGTGGATGGATGGGGGCTCTCTAACGACGGGATGGACCAGCATGGGAAATGACGATGGAAATTTGGGTGCGGTCGTTTTTGACATTTGCATTGGGCGGGAGCGATGTTTGATTTTCCGACAAGAATGGCGATGGAGACACGAAGAGATGAGCATGACGGCATGAGCATTCGATACGCGTTGATTGGAAAGAAGCGAGCATGCTTCAGACGGACTTGGATGCCAGACGAATGAGCGATGGTCACAGAAAGAGAGCTTATACCCGGAATGCATGAATGGCGCATGGGTCTGTACGACAGATAGCGAGCTATTGATTCGGTCCTGACCATGAAGTCGACGCTCACTAGTCCTCCACGTTGCTTTCTGCATTGAAGTATCGCGAGAACTGGTGTGGCGTCTTTTTCCTCCACGGATTCATCTGCGCTTCGTATTCATCGTCGCTGAAGGTATGCTCATCGTACTCTTCATCGGAATCGCCAGCGCGGTAATTGTAGGCGTTGCGGTCATGCTCGTCGTCCGATGCGAGCTCATCTTCCGGATAGTCAGCACCGTACCAATCCTCCGCGTTCTCGTCATCTTCGTCGCTCGCTTCCTCGTCGCTCGAGTCTTCCTCCATGTATGTTTCCCAGACAGCTTCGTCTTCTTCACCGATGATGAGATAGCCGACGTTGCCTTGTGAAGTATCAGCTTGCACGGCGCCAAGATTAGAGCTCGGCGCCAGGACGTAAGTGTCATAGACGTAGTCAGCATCATCGTCCATGCTGGTATCATCGGTGTCGTTGGCTCTGGAGAGTGTTGATGACTGAGAAGCACGTTGCTGATGCAAAGCACGGCTGCGCTGGCCCGACAGCCTGGGCGTGGCTGTGATCTTGGGCTTACGCGGCGGTGCTTGGGTTGTGCTGCTCTCCTTGGCTGCTTCCTCTACAGCGAATTGATGAAGTGAATTAGCCATTGCCTCGACCTGCGAGTCGTGCTTGGCGTGACTGGTCGCAAAGAGGGAAGAAGGTGCATGGCTGGTGATCTTGACAGCAGCTCCTTTGCCTGGTCGCTTGAGAGGTGCAGGTGGAGCTGGACTTGACATGGACAGACTTGACGATCTGTCGCGGCCTGCAATGCCTTCGAGCCGCTGTGCAACATTCTTCTTCCGCCTCTCGATAAATGTGGCGACACCATCTTCTTTGGCCTTCGCCTTGCCTCGCTTCCTCACGCCAGCCTCGGGCGTCGTTGGTCGTCTGAGGTGGAAGACTCGGCGTTCCTTTGCAGCACTTTGTCCTCCGTTGATGCCGTTACCAGAGATGTTGCGCGATGCCTTGGACCGAACGCTGCTTTCGGCTGCCCGTCGCTCAACGTCGCTCGCGTCGAAGAGGCTTTGCGCAGCTTCGGGCTCATTCTTCTTGTCATGTGCTTCGTCCTTCCGCAGCACGTAGTGATATGCATGCTCTGTAGTATCTTGCTTATTCTTCTTGCCAGGACGCTCGACGATAAGAGCATCTGGAGCTTGGTCGCCTCTCTTGCGCTTCACGCGCACCTGCTCTGGTCCAGACATGGCAGACATGGCAGATATGGTGCTCGCGCGGAGCTTGGGTGTCTTTCAGGAGATCGAGTCGATGCGGAGTGGCTTCAGGAGTGATATAATAATAATATGCCCCTTTCAAGGTGCGCTGCGCTACGGCGTCGCGAAATGCTCGGCAATGGCGAAGGCGGCAATGAATATTGAAAAGTGTTGGTCGTGTACATTCGAGAGATGTACTATGTAGGTACCCTTCTACGTCACCGGCGAGGTTTCACTGCACCGGCATTCAACGTGCCTGCACAATGTATTCCTTCTAAAGAGTATTCTAACAAACGCGTGGAGACGCGACGATGCCTCAGCAAACACGACAAACTTTCTGCCAGGGCAGCAAACTTCAATTCGACATATAGCACAAACGAGAACGCTCACAAGCTCCTGCACGCATGCATTTCCAAATCACCCTCTCCTCCTCGACTTTTGCCTTGCCACTGCCTCTTTCAGTGCAGCAAGTCTCTCTTCCGTTGTGCGAATAGCATCGTCAATCTGACGTTCGCTCATGCCTTCTTCTTCCTCTAGCTTCTTTCCCATGCTTCGCGCCGTCAATACCTTCTGTCTCTCTGCTCGCTCCCCATTCCTAGACGATGCCGGGTAGATGCCATCGACCCCGACGCGATCCTCCAACCAGTCCCACAACGCACTCTCTTCTCGTCGCCATATCTCCTCGTAGGCTGCTATGCGCTCAAGCGGAGAGTAGCCTGGATATCCGAGAGTAGAGTGTGATCGCGGCGCTGATGCCCATGTATACACCAGCAGTACGAAGAGCACGGCAATCATCACCTGTGATGTCACGAACGGTCGTATGACGGACGACAGAATGTCCACAATCGGGTGAATGGGCTCGAATATTCCCCAATCCGAAGCTTTCGTTTCTGATGCAGCAACAGCAGCCTCTCTCTGTGCATTGGTCTCCTCCGCATCGAACACTTCTCTCTTCCCTTTTCGCTTTCCCTTCCTCGCTTGTCCTTTGACCGGAGGTTTGGTGGTAACAGCAGCCTTGAGAGCAGCGACAATGTTCTTGACGTACTCTGTTTGACCGTCATTTGCCCCTTTTTCGATCGCACCTATATACGTCAGCAAAGACATCTTGTTCTGCGCATGGAAGGATATTGACCACTCACTCTTGAGCCAACTCTTGGCAGTCCACTCGATGGTGCAAGTAGCGATTATTCTTGTCGAACTGTTCGGGCCCCACATTAGACAGTAACGTGTCTTCGTTGTGAAGCTGCCGCCACTCGGGACATCAGGCGTAGCAGTGCTGCAATCCACAGTCACCGCCTTCTCAAGATCGAAAGCTCTCAAAGTATTCGTTGTAATGCACTTCGTCTGCTTCGGCCCTACCGGAGCATTTAGCGGCTTGATGTAATCGAAAGTGAATGTCTTGTGCTCGTTATCGAGCCCAGTTTTATCGTCCGTCAGGTTCAGGTCGCGTGACTTTTGATCTTCCACGAGCCATTTCTTCATGAAAGCTCCAGATGCAGGACCAAACATCATAGAGTACACTTGACCGAGCGGCGCCGGGATGGTCGTGTCGGTCAATGGCCGGTCATAGTGCTCTGCGGTGTCTGTGCACTCCGTAGGCTCGTGGGTGGCACTGCCAGGGAACTCGCTACTAGTCGCCGCACCAGTGACCACAGCATCAGCATTCTCCAAGCCTTTTGATGCATTGCCGTTGGGCAACGGCGCAATAGACATCGGGGCAGCAGAAGTCTTTCGACTGAGACTCAAGTCACCAACATTGCTTCCGGCGTCACTAGCCACCATGCCTCCATCCGTGAAGCTGCCGGCATCGTCATCCGCGTCCTCGTCGTACACCTCGTCTTCAGACCCATCCTCTGTGCCATCGTCCATCTCCTCTGGCTCTGCGACTTCGGTCTTATCGCCAGTGCCTGCATTGTCCAGTCTGACGCCATTCAAAGAACTCTTCAGATTAGGATGACTGATTTTCCAGATGCCGATGAGTAATTCATAGGTCGAATCACGCGCCACAAAACTCGCAAACGTGTTTCGCGCATTAAGTGTTGATATGACGATGGCGTTAGGAAAGATGACCGCCGTGCTCTTCTTCTCCACGGACACCACCTCATCGAAGCTGATGACCAGATTCGTCACCCATCCGAGTATATTGCTGGAGAAGCATATGTGACCTTCTGATACATAGAGACGACCATGGAGCAGGATATCGCGCTGCAAAGCCGCTGAGTAGTCTTCGATCAAGTAGTCGTCTTCTGGCACACTCCGGAAGAGCTGATGAAAGTCCTTGTTGCGCTTACTACTCGCAACCGCGAAACCAGTTAATCGATGACCCAAGCCGAGCGCACCCGGATTGGCCATTCCAGAGGTACTATCTTTGAGTGCCGCAGCTATCGAGTTACTTGTACCAGCAGTTGCTGAGCTTCCGCGATGCTTTCGACGGCCGCTCAGCTTACTCCGGACGCTTCCCGACCGCTTGATGCCATTGCTCTCCGGTTCGACGTTCGACCTTGGCGGAGTCTGGTCACCATTCAGTGTCAGACGTTCATTAGATGCGATTGACAAGGGTCTGCCAGTTGCTTGGCTCACGACCGCTGTGACCGGTTTCTCGTAAGCTGTGGATACAGCGCGAGCGGCTGCTTCCTCTTCCGCTTTCCGGCCCCGATCTCCAGATTGTGCATCGTCTTGCGCTGCGTCTATGGTTGAAGCCATCAAGTTCGGTTCACTCTCACTGATCCCTAAATGACCGAAATTGAGACTACCTTTGCCCAGAGTCTCAACAGCAAGTGGCTTCTTTTGATCGTCAGTCCAGCCTGTTCCTGGTCTGCTTTCCGATCCAGGAATGACTTCTTCTCCGCCTCCTACGGGTTCAATTGTTTGTGGTGTACTGTTGACCTTGCTCTTCTGACCTGGTAATATGGAGGTATTGATGCTTGTTCCGACTTGACCGGCAGCCTTTGTAGCAGCAGAGAAGAAGGACGAGAAGAAATTCGGCTGCGTCCAAGTCCCACCAGGAGTCTTGGTCTCTTCGGCAGTCGGCGTCAGAGGTGCATTGATGGACGTGGAAAGCTTGCTTGGAAGGTTTGCTGACTGTGCGCGACGATGCCTAATGCTCTCAACTGAGCTCAAAGGACGAGCTGCAGGTGAGCCTTTTGTTGGTGAACCGGGCTTGGAAAATGATGCAGTAGGTTCAGTAGGTGTCGGCGGCGTAATGAGGGTGGTGGGTGTTTGCAGTAGGTTTGGTGGAGTTGCTGGAGATGTGGTGTGCAAAGGCTGACGTATGCGCTGCTTCGGCGTCTCTGGTCTCTCCTGCTTCCTTTCCGTTGGAACGGCAGGAACCACGCCTGACTTTGGTGCTTCCCCTACCGTCTCTACTGGCTGCGATACGCTCGAGAGACGATCTATAGAACTATTGCTCCGGCTTGCTCCACCGCTGCCGCCGCCGCCTCCGGTCTTCGAAGAATCTGCGTCTCCAGATTTCTTTCGCGCAAGTGTAAACTTCTCTCGTAATCTCCCCGAAGGTGATGGACTGCGCGCGGGCACTGAGGTAGCAGGCAAGGCTTGCGTGGTTTCGGCGGGTTCTATAATGGCTGGTATGTTGGAAAGGGGATCGGCTCTTGGCAGAGCCTCGGGCGAAGCAACAGGAGCGGTTCCTGCTATCACAGGATTGGTATTCGCGTTGAGCTCGGGCGATGAATAGGTGAGGTAGCCAGCATGAGACTGTCGTGGTGATAATGATGGCCTTGTTGGTTTCCTGTCGAAAACAGTCGTCAATTGCGATCTCGTAGGAATGTGATGCAAGGAGAACAACAAAGGTGGTGTCCAGGTACACCGACTGGTCCTGCCAGGTATCGTATGTAGGTGATCAAGGCATGCGTGGCAGAGATGTTAGTGGCGGCGCTCAGCGCGCGTGGGTCTGGCATAGCATGAAGCTTGGGTGCCAACCGAGGGTCTGTGCGCGCGGCTCTGTCCGCTGCGTAGGGATGCAGCTGTGAGAGTCGAAGACACAGCGAACAATAATAATGATACATCTGTGGAGGGGACGGGGTACATCAAATCCGAGTGAAAAGCATGAACTCACCTACGTGGATCCAATGCCTCGTCGTCAGTCAAAAGACTGCTGCGGCCGCTCAATGGCGAAGCAGAATCAGATTGATTTCCCTCCAAGCCAGAACAGTCGACGCTCAAGGTCCTGGTTCCATCGGGCTCGGCGCCCTTTTCGCCTTTGATCTTGCGCTTTGTCTTGGATACAAATAACGTGGAGAGTCGGCGTCCAGACACGTCGTCGCTGCCTCGACGATCATCGACAGAACGCCGTCTTGTTCTTTCCTTGACCTTGTCAATTGCTGCATCCATCGTGGAGCGCAATAGGCCGCTGTCTGTGGCTGAAAGGGCAGATTTGGCGTCGCCATCGCCAGAACTGTTCGTCAAGGAGGTGGTGGAGGCGCTGACAACTCCTTTTCCACGAGACCGCAGCTTGGACAATGCGCGCGGAGATGGCTCAGCAAGCGACATTGTTCAAGCCCTCTGAAGCACAACGTCGAGCCCGTGAGAGTCCTAGCATGCATTCGTGTTACGCATGAGCGCGCTTGCATAGAAATATCGCATACATTCCAGGTACTGGGATCCCTAGTAGAAAGCACAATGTTGGTTTCGTGTCCGATTGTGGATGTGCTCGGGTATCTACTAGTTCTATCCAGCAGCGCAGCGCAGCGCGTCGCAAGTGTGTACGTGCAGTGCTCAGATTTGGTGAAGAAAGCAATACTAGTCGCTATTGGAAGATGTTTGCAGTGAGTGTCGCGCTGGCCAAGATGTGACAGTAGTAGTGAATGTGAAGGTAGAACTACAACGTCACACCCCAAAGATCCGATATGATACAGGCGGACTCGCGGGGTCTTCGGCCCCAAACCTTCGAAACGCACATGTCGTCTCCACGTGGACCACATTTCCACCCTGCATCCTAGGTATTATTATTATTATCGCGACGCGAGACATCTCCTGTTGCTAGATGCACTAATGTAGCCACAATATGCTACATGAGTTAGTAACGTCCTCTACGAGTTATTTTAGGCCGAGGATGTTTTAGGTATTTATTATTATCGACTAGTATATATACGTTAGGGTCGAGTACGTAGAAAAATTAGACTTATTTCTACTAAGAAAATCGCCTTCTAAAATGAGTCTTACTATCCGTACACCTACGTAATAGTTATAAGCCCGGGATAGTAGCTATCGACCGCTACCGCAATAATAACGAGAAATCCGACCTTAAAATAGACTTTAACGACGTGTACGGGTACTCCGCGCGAGGAACCTAGCCGACATCGTCTTTAGCCTACGAAATTAGGTGTACCGACTAGTCGAAATATAATGACTAGTACGCTTAAACTAAATTAATCGTAATTCGGGACGAGCTCTAGAAATACATGAGCGACGACTAGAAATTAGCGACCTAGGACGGCTCTTTACTTATAGACGTCGATAAAATACCGGAACTAACGAAACCAAGTTTTCCTACGCCTCTAACACGACCTACTAGGGACGATACTACTATTCTAGAGAACTAGAAGATTAATATATAGTACTACTCTTATAAGGTAAAGGAGTACGACTAGAATTAACGGGAATACGAGAGGTTTATAAGCCGGAAGCGAAACTTTAAGTCGTATATCGACCGAATAATTCCTCTTATGTACCTAGAGGATCTAAATCGATAAACTCCGAACGAATTATCGACCTAGTTTAGCTTCGTAAGGGACCGACTCGCCCCTACCTAAGAGGCTCGGAGAATACTTCTATCCGATTAACATAAGAAGCTACTTAGAGGTCTAAAATCCGTAGATATCGAGAAATAGTTCCTAGAATAGGTAGACCTAGAATCTAAGCTTAAGAGGCATAATTACTCCCTCTACGTACACGTAAAGGACGATTTCTACCGCATAATCGAGAATTAGATCGATGTTACGTAAGGAAGGCTAATAGCTAAGCTAATAACTACCCTTACCGAAGCTATTACGGACTATAGGGACTTTATACGACGTAAGCTAGGGAAATTATCTAAATTTAAAGTATCGTCTATAGAAGTAGTCGAGGAGACCTAAGAGAAACTAGTAAATGCTACTCTTACAAGCCTATTAACCGATAGAGGAAGTAGTAGGTCTCTACTCGACCGCTTATATACCCGTTAGATAGGAAAACTAAGGGATAAAGCCTATCCTAGTCTCGGAGAATGTCCTATCGTTAACCACAATAAGCGACTAGACGAGAAAGCAATAACGGCCGACTAGAAAAGGTAGTTTAAGTACTATAAGGAGTTCCTAAAGAAAGATAAGCGGGCATGTAAACGATAAGTAGAGCGATTTAAAGACCTAGTTATAATAATAATCGCCGACGCTACGGGGATAGGAGGGGGAGAGATTAAGCCCTAATAGTCGTATAGGGAAGATAGCTCCTTATTAGCTAGATAACGGTAAACATATTCTACTCGAGCCGTCTCTAATTAAGCTATTATAGTCGAGTTAAGCTAGATCTAAGCTAAATCTTACCTCGTATCGGCCGCTATAAGCGATTATAACCGCTAGCTCTTAGATAGCGGGTCGAATACGCACATTATTAACGATCTAACGCGAGCCCGTTTCGTCCTAAAACGGATCCTATATAACGTTACTATCTTCACGGGAAATGTGGAACTAAAGCCCGTAGTTTAGGGCGATGCGGTCCTCACGGTGAATAGCCTAAATAGAACGATCGACCTCGTCCTAAAGGACGTACTATACGTACTAGGATACTATCTTAACATTATTTTAGCACTATTAATAAGAAAGATCGGTCTTTTCTTAGACGAACGGGACGATATCTAGTAGGATAAGCGAGGAGTAAAGGTTATAAGGATCTAACGGGTCGAGGACTTACCTTTCTTATCGACCCTAGCGATATTAATAGCCCCTAACAGGTAGATTCTAAGATAGCCTCTCGACCGAGACGGTAAGCTAGTCTTAGTAGTAACTACTATAGCTAATTAACTAACGGTAAGCCGTAAGAAGACCTTTACGGCGAGAAGTAAGGCATTACGACCGGTGCGACGACTTATAGGTAAAGACTAGCACCGGGTTCTTAGCTACATCGGGGGCGATAGGATTACGCATTTATAAGATGTAGTCTTAGGAGCTATGATTAAAGGCGATACCGACGTGCCTAAGACAAATAAATGCGAGATATGTGCCTAAGCTAAAATAATAAGGAAGATCTCCCGTCGGAAAAGGTACTAGATACGAGTCCCTTTACTATTCGGAGATATTATAGTAGATATTATCGAATTTAACTAAGCGTTTAATAGAGATCGATACATACTTCACGCCTACGATCTAATAACACATATTAACTTCGTCTAGATAATGAACTCGATAAGTTAACCTAACATCGTCGAATGTATTTAAGAACTTATCCGTTTCGTTAAGAATATAGGGAGAGAGCTCTATATACTATCCGGCGATAATGATCGGTCCTATAGACTAGTATTTAGGTTAACCCTACTCGAAAACGGTGTAAGCTAGCATCTAACCGCACCGTATATACCCGCTTAGGACGTAGTAGAACGTCTAGGCGCTCTCATCGTAATTATCGCGAGAGCTATCGCCCTAGAATCCGAACTCCCGGAGGGCCTATAGCTAGAACTAGTCGTCTTAGCGGTATACCTACTTAATAGGATACTAGCTTAAGCTTTAGGGTACAAATCTCTATACGAGCTTACTATTAGTATACTACCGTCGATCGCTTACATCTACAAGGTAGGGTCGAGAGCGTATACCTTTAAAACTAACTATAAGGACCTACTAAGGCGTAATAAGCTAGATTCGCGTTGTCATCTCGGCTACTTAGTAGGATTTAAGGGCTATAACATCTATAGGGTATAGATCCCGTCCCTTCGGAAGGTTATTAGAACGAGAGATGTAATCTTCGACGAGCGAGCTAAATACTAGGGATACTACGATCTCGACCTCGGGCACGCTCTTAGGGAGTAGATCAACCTCTCGGCGGCAATAGAGGCGCTAGCTACACCTAGACATAACTAGTTTATAGGATTATTACACCCGATCGAGTATAACTTATTCTAAGATTAGGGGGTAAGGGGCGATCGGGCTTAACTAGAAACCTATAAGTTAGATTAAGCTTAACCTAAAGACTATGAGTTAGTCGATACCGAGTACCTATACGACCGAGAAGCTAAGATATACGATCTAAGGGGGGAATTCTCGTTCGAATTCTAACATTAGCGGACGATCTAGGAAGTACTAAGCTATAATCTATAACTAAACGAGTTAAGCTTAACCTTCTAGCCGATCTTTCCTAGTTGCTAGTAACCTATGCCACTAATCGGGCTAACATAAGATTAAGACCTCGGTCTAATATATAATCGACCTAACGTACTAGATCTAGAACCTAAGCTATAGCTAAACACGGACAAGCGGTTAAGAATCTTCTAAACCTACTCGGCTCTCCTTACACAAATAATTACTATAACGGAACATTAACTAGTAACTACGAACACCGGTCCGCTTAGCTAGGTAAGGCTTTATATTCTAGACCTACTACCTAAGCTAGTCCGCTAGAAAGAGATCGAAGGACATCGCTTTAAAATAGAGCTTCTAGTAGCTAGTAATAAGGAATTCAATAAAGGACTCGACACTAGAACATACTATTAGGTCGATGCTATAGAAGCATAAGGACAACGCCTAGTATCTCTTACCTAGGTCTAGAAGTATCGAGGCGATAACACATAATTACTAGTACTCATTAAAGTAAGGCTATGCGCTAGAGGTAATCTCTAAACTATAACCTAGGACACGTACGTAGCTACGCTTTTAATAAAAGCTTTTAGACTAATAATAGCCCTTATAGCGTACTTCGGGTTCGAGACGATTTAGATAGATGTAGTAAATGCCTTTCTTAACGCGACCTTACTAAACCCGATCTACCTAAACCCTCTAGACGGGTATAGGAGGCTAGGTAAGCTCCTTAAGTGTGTGAAGGTACTATACGGGTTTAAAGAATCGCCCCGACTTTAGTACAACAACCTAAGAAGTGCCCTTACTAAGATTAGATTATTTAAGGTAGTAGATTGTATGTTTATTCGAGGGCGAGTTATCGTCTTCTTCTACGTAGATAACATCTATATCGCTTATAATCTAGAAGAACGAGACGAAGCCTTCGAAATTAGGGACTAGTTGTGTAAGCGCTACGAAATAAAGGTTAAGGGTAATATAAGCTTCTTCTACGGTATATAGATGTTCCGTAATAGGGGAAAACGACGGCTCTAGATTAACCTAGATACTTNGGTTCGAGACGATTTAGATAGATGTAGTAAATGCCTTTCTTAACGCGACCTTACTAAACCCGATCTACCTAAACCCTCTAGACGGGTATAGGAGGCTAGGTAAGCTCCTTAAGTATATGAAGGTACTATACGGGTTTAAAGAATCGCCCCGACTTTAGTACAACAACCTAAGAAGTGCCCTTACTAAGATTAGATTATTTAAGGTAGTAGATTGTATGTTTATTCGAGGGCGAGTTATCGTCTTCTTCTACGTAGATAACATCTATATCGCTTATAATCTAGAAGAACGAGACGAAGCCTTCGAAATTAGGGACTAGTTGTATAAGCGCTACGAAATAAAGGTTAAGGGTAATATAAGCTTCTTCTACGGTATATAGATGTTCCGTAATAGGGGAAAACGACGGCTCTAGATTAACCTAGACACTTACATTAAGAAGATCTACTACCGGTACGGCATTACGAAGGCGAGAAGGAAGGTTCGGACCCCCTTACCGGACGGTTTTACTATAGAGAATAACGAATAGGCTACTCCCGCTTAGATTTATACTTTCGGATCGAGAGTAGGGTCGATTATCTACGTAGTATATAAGATTCGAGCTAATATCGCCTATGCTACGTTACTCTTAGCTTAGTACCTAAAGAATCCTTCTAATAAGCATATCGACGTAGCGGATTACTATCTAGAATATCTTCTAGAAACGTCTAATCTCGGCATCTACTTTAGGTCTACCGACGAGGTAGCCTTTAATGTTACGTAACAACCGCTAGACTTCTTTAGAGCATTAGATGCATTATTTGTAGACGATAACTATACCCGACGCTTATCTAAGGGGGTATTATTCTTCTTATTTAGAGGCTTAGTCGACTATAAGGTAGTACGATAGACTATAGTTACGAAGTTAAGTACCGAAGCGGAGCTCTATACTCTTAGTTACGCCGGGTCTAAGCTTATCTAGTAGG